>CAKNYM010048206.1:0-63237 GCA_932195095.1 Andricus curvator
TGTGAAATTGTAATAATCTAATTGAATTGGATTGAATCACCCAAAAACATTAGATCTGGGCACTAGGATCTTTTTCCATCTTTAATATTCATAATTAAGTTGTTTTCAGGTTTTATATATATATATATATATATATATATATATATATAAAAGGATAAATGTTTATATTTATACATGATATATATTTTAAATATTAAAAAAAAAATGTCTTCCTGGTACTTATCAAAGATAAGGTTGCTAATAGGATGTACATAATTTACTATTTATATATTACCCAGATACTTATCAAAAATAAGTTGTTATGCCCTCGTTGCCTATAAACAAAGGTATTCTGAGGAAGATGCCATATACACAAGATGTGAGCATAATTTTTTCTTATGTGCCAATGAGTACTTTGTTATAATCTTTGCTGGATATTCAATCTTAAAAATTTTTTTACTTATGTCTTTTATTTTCAGATCACATTGGATATCTTATTTTTGTATTCATTTCTGAATAATTGATAATGATTTTTGGAACGTTTTCTTATATTTTGTGTTTCTCTCAATTCTGTAAGAAAAAGTTTTGGTAACATGTGCATTTTATGATTTTTGGGTTAATCTCGAGAGGACCGCTTGAAAATTATGTCACTTGTCCGAAAAGCTATAAAAATAAAAAGGGTCTTTTCTTCTTTTCTCTCTCTCTCTCTCTTTCTCTTAAAAATGGGAGGAAACGATCTCTAAAATATTTTCATGCTTTGAGAGTTTTCGAGTTGAAAAATAAATTTAGTTTGCCTTGGTTCTTTGAATCTTCACGACGTAATTTTTGTTAGCGATATTTTCATTTAAAATAGTTGTTCCTTTTCAATATAAATTTAAAACAAAAAGTTCCGCAATTTTTCGTTACTGTTTTCTTTCAAAAAATTTTTTTAATCAGTGTCGGGGTTAATAATTTTCAGGTCATAATAACCATCTTTCTTCTTTTTAATTTAAAATATTCTTTGAAGTTTAAATTCTTTTCTAATTCTTATTATGAATAATAATGTTTTGTATACCTTTGTCAATTTTTCACTAATGAATACAAAATTTTGATTAATTAATCCTTTTTTAAAGAAAAGTGATTAGTGTTGTGTTTGTATATGTGTATGTGAGTGTACACATGTATATATATATATTATATTATTTTTATCGGCAGGTATTATGTTTCTGATTTTTCCAATTGGCATAATAATATATTTTTGTCATACCTTGTAGTTTCCTATAAATAATCCCTGATGAGGGAGTTTAAATTGACTCCGAAACATGTTGGTTCCTTGGTAGTATAAAAAAGACGGATAAAAGAAAAAGTGAGAGGTTGGTATTTTTGGTTGACTTTTTCTCCTTTTCTCCCTCTTTTTTCAATTGGTTATTTTTGTCTCTAATGAGCCGAAAAGTGAGGTGGTCTAGAAATCTATTTTTTAATTTTGAATCTTTTTCATGCTCATTTTGCATAAAATTATTCATGATAAAATGGATTTCTGTTCTATCTTAATTTTAAAATTGTTAAATAGAGACAATAAACAAAAGATTCGTTCCAATTTGTAGGGTTTTGTTCATGAATATTTTCTGATTTCTTTTAATTGAGTCTGAATAATTTTAACTCAATTTCTTGAAAGAAATCTTTTTATTAAAAAATTTGTTTGTAATAAGTTTGCACTAAATTTAGCAATTTTAGAAATATATATGAAATATTTTTGGATTATTTCTTTTTCCTATTTGTGAAATTGTAATAATCTAATTGAATTGGATTGAATCACCCAAAAAAAAAGACTTCATGTTGATGTACGAGTCGCATAAGAGAATCTGTGCTATTTAGAACTGAGCAGGCTGTAGCTAGAACCGTTCTGCGATGAAGACAGTCTAAGCTCAGCAAGCCTCTATCCCCTTTATCTCGAGGGAGGTATATTCGAGGTACGGAAGATCTGGGATGATGACTTCGATGGATTGTCATCATCTTGCGTGTGCTTCGTTCAAGTTGCTTCAACTCATCGACGTCCTAGTTTACTGCACCAAACGTGTAGAGCAGTATACGAACGGCCAGCATATTGGTCGGCTGGATCTTATTCTTTCCAGATAATTCGGAAGCCCACATTTTTCTGAGAATTTGGCGATACCTTTTTCCAAGGGCCGTTTTTAACACACGCACATCTTGGGTTTCCGCTTGCGGTATTCCAAGATATCTATGTTTCTCCAATACCAAGATGTTGGATGGTATTTCCGCCTATGAGTTGAACATCCTGATCATGACGCGATTATGTAGTTTCTAGTCTTCCTTGGTGTAGGTGGACGCAGGCACACTTGTGCAGTCCGAAGCTCATGCCAATCTCTTTAGAGTATCTATTTACCGCTTCCACAAGGATGTTAAGGTCCTCTTTCGAGGAAGCAAAGAGTTTGAGGTCGTCCATGTATAAAAGGTGGTTGACCTTATATTCTCTTTTGTTCGGCGGGTCACATAGGAATTCAGAGCTTTTGCCTCGGAGCACCATAGATAGAGGCAAGAGGGAGATGCAGAAAAGTATCGGACTTAGAGAGTCTCCTTGAAAGACCCCCCTCTTATATGTGATATATGTTGACTTGCATGTTGGTGGCGGAAGTGAGAACGTGTTTAGTGACAGGTGGTGAGAGGATTTTACGGAATTTGTGTGAAAGGTGTGAGTGGAGTGTGAGGGTGGAAGCCGAGGAGGTGAGTAGGGTTGTATGGGGTGAATTGGGGAGATAAAATGTAAGTTTCAGCGTGGGTTTGAGGTGGGATTTAGTTAGATAGGGAAAGTGAGGGTAGGTTGGCAAGTAATCGGGGGAGTTCGTGGTCAGGAGACTTGGGCTTTCGAGGGGTCAAGGGTGATTCTCGCAGAGTTAGGCGATGTAAAGGGAGAGAAAGGGGTGTCTGCAGGGACTGTGAGGAATTGAAGAAAAAGAAAAAAGAAGGGCAATAAAAGGAAAATTTAGCAGTGAAAGACGCCAGCATTCTGCAGAGACATCTGTCGGTTGCGGAAGGTACTACATGGAGAGGTCCCAGTTACCAGCGGCAGAGCGGGAGGTGGGCAGCGAGAGTACTGGCAGTGCTGGTAGTGAAACTGACGGGGAGGGAATTTTCCACAAGCCACGACGGCCAACAGCGCGTGGCCCGGTGTCGAGCGGTGCGTCGGGGAGTGGGAGAAAGCGGAACGGTGGGAAAGAAGGAAGCGAGAAGGTAAGGGAGAGAGAGACTAGCTTAAGTGACGGGGAGGATCTCTTGAAGAGGAAGAGAGACAGCCAAGAGAGTCCGGAGAAAAGCGAGGTCGAGAGCCCGTTTAAAAAAACAGGATAACACTTAGGTCACCCCCCCCCCCCAATGGAGGGGACGTTGGAAAAGGAGGCTCTCGGGATGCTGTGAGGCGAGATCAGGGGGCTGATGGAGGACGTAAGGGGGACCAAGGAGCAGATGGAAGGCATGAGGGAGGACTTGAAAATCACAGATGAGAAATGGGAAAAGTTGGCGAAAGAGCTGAGAGAGAGAGAGAGTAGATGGGTTAGAGAGGGAAAGAAAAAAAAAAGTTGAAATAAAACAGATGGAAAAGGAGATTAGGGTGTGGAAAGAAAGGATGAAAAAAAGGCTTGAGAAGGTAGAGGGCAGGACGGAAATGGAAATAGGAGACGGGGGTAGCGGGGGCGAGATTAAAGGTATTTGAGAGAGGGTAGGGAATATGATAGAAGAGAAAGTAGGAAAGCGTAGGAATGGAAAGGAGGAGAGGGCGGATAGGGAAAGGATAAGGACAATGGAGTTGAGAATTGAGAGAAACGAGAAGGCAGACAGGAGAAATAATATTGTGATAAGAGGGTTGAAGCTGAAAGGCGGGGAAGAGAGAGAGGGCGTGGAAGCGCTGCTACAGAGCATAGGGTGGCGGTTGTGGAGTTGGAGAGCTGGGAAGAAAAGTTGGGGGTAATGCGAAATAAAAATAGGATAAAGGATAAGGAAGTTTTCATCGATTACGATTTTACGAGAAAGGAAAGGGATGTACAGAGAATGCTGTACGACAGGGCTAGGAGAAAGAGGAGTGAACGGAGATCGGCGAAGGTAGGACATCGGAAAATAAAAATAGACGAGAAAATGTGGGTGTGGGATGAGGAGAAAGAGGTGTTGAAGGAAGTGCAGGGGAATTTGTTTCGTAGGAAGTAGGGGGTGGGGGTAATGCAGGGTAGAGGAGTTGTGAAGATGCTTTACTGGAACGTAGCAGGGGTAAAGAAGAAGGATGAGGAATTCTGGAGGTATATCCAGGAATTTGATGTGGTGGGACTGGTAGAGAGGTGGGTGGAAAGAAAGGAATGGGATAGAATAAAGCCAAAGCTGCCAAGGGGGTATGTGTAAAGACTCCAGGAGGCGGTAAGAGTGAAGAGGAAAGGAAGGCCTAGTGGGGGAATTATAGCGGGGGTTAGAGATGGATTGGAGGAAGAAGCTCACGGAGAGAAAGAGGGGGAGGGAGTGCAAATGAGGGAAGTAAATATAGGAGGGGTAACGTGTAAGTTTGTGACAGTGTACGATAAGGATGGGATGGAAAGAATTAAAGAAAGGGTGGAAGACCTGTTAGGTGAAAGAGAGGAGGGTATGGTGGTACTGGGTGGGGACTTTAATGCGAGGATGAGGAGGGAAGGGGAGAGCTTCGAAAGGAATTCGAAGGATAAGTTAATAAGTAAGGAGGGGGGGATTCTAAGGGACTGGATGCAGGATACAGGCTGGACGGTCGCAAATGGTATGGCAACTGGGGACGAAGAGGGAGAATACACATATGTAGGTAAGGTGGGGGTATCGGTGATAGACTTTGTAGTCATGAATATGCAAGTGTGGGAGGAGATGGAGAGATTCGCAGTAGACGGGAGGGTAGAATCAAATCATCAGCCATTAGGGTTGTGGATAAGGGGTGACAGCGGCGGAGGGCAAGGTGGGGAGGAAGTGTCGACGAGGGAGAGGGTTAGCTGGACGAGGGAGGCAATAGAGAAGTATAAGGAACAGTCAGGGAAGGTACGCTTCGAAGGGGAGACAGTGGAAGAGATATGGGAGGATTTGAAAGAGAAAGTGAAAGGGTGCGTGCAAAAGAAAGCATTCAAAAAGAAGAAGAAAGTAACGGTGAAGCCGTGGTGGGATAGGGGATGTAAAAAGATGAAAAGGAAGGTGAAGAGGAAGCAGGAGTATGTAGAAATGAGGAAGGGGTTTGGATTGATGTGCAAGAAGAAAGAACAGGAAAAGGAGAAAGAGCTGGAGGTGGAGTTAGGAAATGTTAAGACAGAGGGGGACGACTGGAAGATAATAAACAGGTTTAGGAAGCGTAGAGTAGGGATAAGTGAGAAGATAGGGAGTGAGGAGTGGAGGAAGTTTTTTAAAGAATCATTTCAGGGCTCGGATTCAAGGAAGAGAGATGATGGGAGTAAAAGAACGGGGGAGGCAGAGATGGAGGAGTTGAATGACGAGGAGATAGAGAAACAGATAAGGAAGTTAAGAAGGTCAAAATCAGCAGGGTTGGATGAGGTAGAGAACAAAGCATGGCTGTTTAGTACACAAGAGGTTAGGGAGAGGCTGAAGGAGGTAGTGAAGAAAGTATGGAGGGGACAGGGATTTCCACGAGGGTGGAAAGAAGGGTTAATAGTGCCTCTGTATAAGAAAGGAGATAGGGATAGGCAGAAAAATTATAGAGGGATTACGCTAATGAAAACGGCGTATAAAGTATACGCGATGGTGGTGGCGGAGAGGCTGCGGAAGGATGTCGAGGGGAAAGGAATATTGCCGGAGATGCAGGCCGGCTTTAGGGCAGGTAGGAGTACTATCGACAATATCTACGTTCTGCAGCACGTGGTGGATAGAGAATTAGCGAAGAAGGGGTCGAGAGTGAACGCGTTTTTTGTGGATCTGAAAGGCGCGTTTCCGTCGGTGGATAGGGGGAGGTTGTTGGAGGCGCTGGAGGCGATGGAGCATAGAGGAGTGGAGAGAGGCCTGATCGAGAGGGTAAGGGAGATATATGAAGAGACCAAAGATGAGTTAAGAGAAGGGCAGGGGATTTCAAAGTGATTCTGGATGGATAGGGGGTTAAGACAGGGGTGTCCGCTTAGCTCAACGCTTTTTGCGATTTTAATTGCGGATATGGAAAGTAAGCTGGAGGCTGGAGTGGTAGGAAGAGTCAGGATAGAAGGGGTTAGAATTTGGTCACTAGCGTATGCAGATGACATAGTGTTGTTCGCAAAAAGCGAGGAGGCCTTAAAGGAAATGATGAAGAGGTTGAGAAGACAACTGGATAAGAACAGGTTAGAACTGAATGCGGAAAAGTCCAAGGTTATGGTGTTCAGAAAAGGAGGTGGAAGGCATAAGGAAGGGGAGTGGAAGTGGAAGGGAAAGGCGGTGCAGGAGGTGAAAGATTTTGTGTACCTGGGCTTCTTGTTTTTTTGAGGAATGGCGGAGTGGATGGTCACATGCAAGAGAGAGTGAGGAGGGCAAGTGTGGTGATGGGGCAGGTGTGGGGGCTGGGAAAGAAGTTATTCGCAGATGATTTTGGAAGGAGAATGAAATTGTTTGACTCACTAGTGATGAGTGTGCTATTGTATGGAGTAGAGGTGTGGGGGTGGAAGGAAAGCGAAGAGGTGAATAGGACTCAGGAGAGGTATGTAAAGTGGACACTGGGGTTGGCAAGGAACACGCCTAATTATATTGTCAGGAGGGAGACGGGAAGACGAGTGTAGGGATTCTAGCGGGGAGTCGGGCGTGTAAATATGAGGAGAAATTTTTGGAAGAGGGGGGAAGTAAGCTGGTTAGGGAGTGTTGGTTGGAGAATGAGAACAGGAGAGGGGGTGGAAAGATGGAGGTTGAAAGAAAAAGCTATTTTAGCACGAATGGACTGCAGAGAGGCGAGGCGAAGCAAGGAAGGCAAGGCGATAAGAGCGAGCAGGCTGAAAAATAAACGTTTATCTATTTATCTGTCTATCTATCTATCTATCTATCCATAATAGCTTGTAGTCACTTTTATTTCGTCAGATGTTATGACCAATCTTGTCCGCCACAAGAGCATAAGCTTTTTTATGCATCTCACTATTTTTGGATGCACCTCCAGGCACTCAAGGAGCTTAGTAAGTAGCTCATGGTTCGTGTCATCGAATGCCTTACGGTAGTCAATCCAAGCCATGGACAGATTGCGTCGATACCTGACCAAATCCTAAGTAATACACCTGTCTATTAACAGGTTCTCCGTGCAACCTGCCAGACCTCTCTTGCATCCACCTTTTTCAACTATTGCACTCCAAAGCGGCTCGATAGATGCTAATAACCTCTCTTTGAGGATGCCAGTGAATAGCTTGTAGCTGGTGTTTAAACAAGCTATGGGCCTGTAGTTCTTTGGACTTGACAAATCTCTGGTCTTAGGGACCAATACCGTGCATCCTTCCACTAGCCACTACGGGACGGGTTGTTCTCCGTTTAAGAAAGTAGTAAATATACGAGCTAGATGTTGGTGCGTAGAAGTAAACTTCTGCCACCAAAAGTTGTTGATTTTATCTGGCCCTGGCGCTGGAAAGTTCTTAGTTCTAGTGATAAATTCTTCACTTCTTCAACAGTAATTAGTGGGCACTCTTCCTCTGGACCTTGTAACCTTTTCCTTTGGCAAAAGTTACGAAAGAGTGATACATCTGAAGCGTCTTCATTTAGCTGATAAGTATCTCCATATACTTGTTCCCAGAAGACTTGAATCTCTGCTCGACTAGGCGGATTTTCAACGGCACATGGCGTTTTATTGAAGAGACGGAAATGATGAGTAGATAAGGTGGAATTTTCCTGAATCCACTTTACTCGCCGTTTAAGGCGCTGTTTTTCTGTTAGAAGAGATCTTATTTTTTGCGTCCAGTGCTACTTGATGGTCAACAGTTTACACTTGTTCAGCGTGTGATTTGCTTTCCTTAAGTTTCGAGCAAGTGCCCTAACTTTTGGAGTGAATTTTTTATTTAATGTTATGAAGCTAATCACGCACTGAATATTTGCTGCATGCCGTCTCGCCGTTTCAATTTTGAACTGAAGCTGTGCAATACGCTCGCGAGTCTTACTCAGACGTAGTGAAGTATCGTTAGGGTAAGGAGGGGCAGCGCCGACCAGTTAATGGTCAATGATTTTTTTAAAGTTAATAAGATGTGGAATTGATCCACTTTTTTTTCATTTCGAGTCCTACATTATTGTAAATCATATTTCTATAAGTATTAATTACATTAACGAAACAATGATTTAATAATTCAATTATTTCCAACAAGCTGTATTTCGTCGGCTTTGCCCCACACCCGAGGGCAAAGCCAACCGCAGCTTTTTATGAAATTCAAAACATTTGAAGATGGAAAAACATGATGGTTCGCATCTGTGGTATTTTATAAATTGGAAAAATTACCTTAAATTATTTCCAGCAAGAAGAATAAGTTACTTTAAATAAAAATAGTGATAGCTGTGATATAACCTCTTATGCGTTGACATTGCACTAGAGACGCACTACGCGCAAAGGTTTCTACCATATCAATACAAAACACCCGCTCTACCGACCGTATTTAAAATAATAATATTTAATAGTTTCTTGCATATTGCCCAGAAGATAAGTGGCTGTTTTACATTACCAATCACTTATCCACAAAACTTATGATACGTTTATAACCTAACCACGTGTAAACTATATTATTTTCGTCGGGCTTGCCCCACTGGTGAGGTATCAATTATTTACGATATTTAATATACTTTGGACCTGAATGACGTTCAATTATTGTAATGGCATAATGTGATATTGTTTTATCTGTCAAAATATCAAATTTTCATACTGTAAGTATTGCCATTAATGTTGAAAACTTTATATTTCTGCCAGCGAATCTTCCATTCTTTCGTTGTCAAAACTGTTTTCTGCATAATTTTCTTTTACATCGTCAATTTGAAAGATTTTAGTAAGTAACACTATCTCTATAATGAAACAGATTTATTTAATGCAAAGTAATATTAAAATTGTTAAATAATAGCGATGTTATAAGCAAAGTCGCCTTTGCCCCACCGGTCGGCGCTGCCCCTCCTTACCCTACTTCTATTGTCGCTAAGCAGGGAGACCGCCTTCTCGTAAACTACACAGTTCAGATTCCAGAGATTAACATCTTCGGGGAGCAAATCGGGGAGAGCAGTATTAGCTTCAGCTAATTTGTCCATCCTGAAAAAGAATTTTTTCGCAAAAAGGATACCTGATCTCTTAAATACTGAGGCTTTTGAAGAGCATATTCCGGGTGCATATTGACCCAACGGTCATGTAACCTCTGCATGAATCGTCTTCTCGCCGGTGAGCTTCTTTGCCAACAGGTAAGGATGTCTCTCCTGAGTTGGTCCGACCATTTAAATCGATGTTCTCGCGTTTGTCCGGGGCTATTGCCTGGTCGTCGCCTCGGTTCGGTCCTATTGCCACTCCCAACTGAACCATGGCCTCCATCCGAGAGAGGCCTATTGTGGGTGGCACTGCGCGATACTGGTGTCGTAACCGCATAAGTCATTGCATTGGGGAGTTAGCCCAAAACAGCGTGGCTGACTGCAAGAGCCGGAGCTCTCGGGCGATGGGGTCGCCACATATTATTATCATTATTATTAGTGTAAATACGACAGCATGTGGCATCGTGTACAAAGTATAACAGAATTTCATATTCATATTGTCTATGTTTTTAGCATATATGTTTAAAAGATTATGAGAAAAAAATCTCAAAAAACAAAAAGATTTCAATACAGGTATTTGCTCGTCTTTTTTGAAGAGTACCTTTATAGTGACGATTTTTCCTGTTATTTAGGAATTAAAGATGATAAAATGATGCGGAGAAAAAACGCCGTGAACGAAATACCCTATTTGACTGTAATTGGCCATGCCACGCTGAAAAACCCAGTTCTCGTCAGATCACTGAAGTTAAGCAGCGTTGGGCGCGGTTAGTACTTGGATGGGTGACCATTCGAGAATACTGTGTGCTGTTGGCATATTATGGGTGTGGTGAGCCCAAACTTGTAGTTATTTATAACTACAAGAAAACTATCCACCTAGAAAACCTACCCGAATCGGGTAGTGTCACGCCTACCCTGGAAGGGAAATGGCTTAATGGTATACATACATATATATATATTTCAACACTTCCACTTCTCTAACTATTGCTACAATTCTCACCAGCATCGCTATTACTGCTACTGTTCTGCCGTACGCTTTGTGTACAATATTCGTCACAAATTTTAGTTCAAAATCATTCTAGGAATCAGTTCGAAAAGCAATGTGAATACAAATATTTTGAAAATAATATGGTTATGAAAATGTTATTTTGATTAGTTAAAAAGAAGAGGTTATTCAAGAAATGCTTCGAGACATTATTTGAGGATTATTGCGTTTCTTCCAAAACGAAAAAATGCGAAGAAGCAATATTGTAATTATACATACTGCGGCTGTTATAATAATAAAGCTGTATCATAATTTGTAGCTCATAAGGATTAGAATTCTAGGGGAAAAGTGTAAGTAACAATGATAGTTACGTGAATCTTACGGCAGGACTCTACTACTATTAATATAACTGCTACTACACAAGTACTCCTTTTTATGTAACAATTTTATAATTTTCTGTATGAAAAAACCATAAGTATTCGATTACCTAGATGCCGTTGCGCTCATGTTTTACTAAGCACTGCTGATTGTTCATTTCTGGGATTTTGAGTAGATGGCTCAATGAGATAATTTTTGTACTCTCGCTATCGATCGGTTGATTCAAACAATTTTTTACAACTTTCATTGATGGTTGGTTCTTCCTCAAATGCCTCGTATGTTAAAGTCTATTCTATAGTGAAAATGTGGATATGTTAGATTTAAGAACGACCGGAATAATTAGTCTAAACAAGTTGTTTCATAAAACAAATACGCGAGAAATAATTGCGCGGAAGGTTACAAGGGAAAAAACGGTAAAATCTTTTATCGGTGATTTGAATAAGACTATAAATAATTGTGAAAATCGTCGAGCGAAGTTTCTATTGAAAATAGAAGCTAAAAGCAATCTCATCGAATAAAACATGCGATTTAGGCCTTGCGCTTTCGAGAATATTATTCATGGCAGCTAAACTATTTAAAAAATCGGAGTTGCTGGACAACTATCGGTTCAGAATAGAGCTGATTTTACTTTGCTGGAGATGAATTAACGTCGCGCTCGCTGATCCTATAGTTGTCCAACAACTCCGCCTTTTTTAACAGTGTAGTCAGAGAATACTGACAACCATTGCCATTTGCATAGGAGTAGAGTCAGAAGTTCCATGTGAAGCGAAAATATTTCCCTCGATTTTAAATTTTTATATCTGTGCAGTAATAATAATAATATATTCAGGAACACTCCGGCCCTCCTTCCTTTACTCTTAGCTTATAATTCCGTCAAGTAGTATGAGCATAGCTGTTTTTTTATACAGGGTGTCCAAAAAGTAACGAAACACCTAAATAGTTTTCCAGCTAAAATATTTCTCGAAAAGGTCAAGGTCATTCTTGAAGTGTCTTTTAATGAGGAATCCAGTGGTGACCTTGAATTTGACCTTGAGCTTGACCTTCAAGGTTATTTCAAGGTCAACTTTTTTTTTTTTTTTAAGTGGGAACCCCTATTTTTGACAATGGCAATCGAAAGAGCGGGAAATTTCAGTCCAAACATCTATTCAGGTCATGGGTCAAGGGTGACCTTCAACTTCAGCTGAAGGTTATTAAGCTTGACCCAGGTATGAGGCGGATCCGATCTGCACTGCTTCGGCTCAGGTGTTTACGAAAAAAGTCGAGGTCATTCTTGGAGTAACTTTTAACGAGGAATTCAGCGGTGACCTTAAATTTGACCTTAAAATTGACCTCCTAGGTCAAAAAAAAATTTTTAATTAAAAAAATTTTAAAAATTAAAAAAAAATTTTTTTTTTTTAATTTAGAAGAAAATAATGTGCGTATTGAATATTAGTTATGCTAGCATCAAACCCACACATAATAACAAAAGTCGATCGAAGTATACTTTTAACTTTCTTCACAAAACATATGATAAAACAATGAATAAATAAATAAAAATTAATTAACTAAATAGTTACAAGTTTAAGCTTCGTTATAAATTGATACTTCAATAAGCAACAAATTCAAAATTTTTGTATCATAGAAAAATTTCTATTAATCATGAGTGCAGTAGTTTACATGCAAAAATGAGGTAGAGCTTTTACGTAAAAATACCAGATTACAATTTTTATTTTTTTTTAAACGTTTATCTGCGTTATAAGTTTAACCTTCTTGATTCTGATTGAAATTTGAGTAAGGGCTAGTCCGTAAAGTTAAAATGCAACGCCTCACTGAAAGAGAAGGAATCACACTTCTTATGATGAGAGGTTGGGGTCAAGTGGAAAGATCTCTCAGGACAGTAATGAATGTTTTCAATGAAACATTTAGGGTTGGTAGAACTCCAATTGCACTCTCGACCGTTCAAAATACAGTTAGTAGGTTCAATAATATCGACAATAATATCGACATTGTCAGTGATCTACCTAGATCGGGCAGACCAAGGTTAGCAACAAATAAGGAGAAGTCACTAGATGTTTTGTTATCATTTACTGAAAATCCGCATAATTCCATCGACAGAGCTGCACAAGAGCATAACATAAGTAAATCGTCTGTACACAACGTACTAAAAAGAGCGAAATTCCATCCATTTAAAGTGAAACTGGTTCACAAGTTGAATGAAGACGATTTCGATCGTCGCGTTGAGTTTTCTGAAGACATGATGGCACGCATAGTTGAAGATCCTCCAGATATTGGGCAGATGAAAATCCTCACTGGATGCAAGAAGATAAATCGCAGTATCCGCAGAAATTAAATTTTTGGGCTGGAATACTTAACAATGGAATTATAGGACCATTTTTCATTGATGTTAACTTAAATGCTCAAAACTATGAAGCTATGCTTCGACATTTAATAGTTCCTACAATCAGAGAAATAGCCGGAGACAACTTTGAAGACATATGGTTTCAGCAGGACGGTGCAGCTGCTCACTATGGACAAGACTTTCGCGCTTACTTAGATGAGGTGTTTGTTGATCGGTGGATAGGACGGAGGGGCACAATTGAATGGCCACCTAGGTCACCTGATTTGACGCCTCTAGATTATTTTTATTGGGGTTATCTGAAGGATCGGGTGTTCAAAACAAAACCCCAAAATTTAGATTAATTACGGTAAAGGATCATAGATGAGTCAGCTCTCATTCCCATTGAAATGATCCAAAATGCTATTGATGCTTTTTATCATCGATTAGCTTACTGCCAAGAGGTGAATGGAGAACAATTCGAGCACTTAAAATAAGATGTTGTGCTGATTAATGCTAATAATCAAATGTGAGAGGCGAGGGGACTCACTTAAATCTAGCACCCCGATCGTGAGAGGTGGGGGACTCACGTAAATCAAGCACCCCGATCGTGAGAGGCAAGGGGACTCACGTAAATCAAGCACCCCGACCATGAGAGGCAAGGGTACTCACGTAAATCAAGCACCCCAATGGGAACAGATTTTACTATGTCCACGTCGTTGTTCCTGGGTAACGCTGATGGGGGAGTCTGCAGCCCCTAGGTAGCGGTAGCTGCTCTAGTCAAAGTTCAACGGAGATTCAAATTTGATAAATGAAAAATACTTTTTTGTACAAAGTATTATTGAAACTTTATAGTTTATTCATAACAGAGAGTAAAAGTGCAATTTATTCAGTTTGAAACGAAAAAATTTCATATTTTTAGTACTGGTCAGTTTTTCCTGCATAGTTCCTTATTTCACAAATATAACATTGTATTGTCTACAGAAAGAACGTTTCAAAGTACAAGTTCTCAAAATTTTTTTATTTCTTATGTCGAAAACTATCAAATGCCACACAAAGGTATTGGTCATATGAATCAATAACCCTTAAGCCGGAAATATAACCTGAAATTCACGATAAAATATTTGATAACTTTCGGTTTAATTGATTAATTACTCATATCACCAGTAAATACAATTTGTAATAGATTTATTTTTTATTTTTCTTGATTCCGAAGAATCTAATCTTAAAACCGAAATATAACCTCGCACTAAGAATAAAATATTTGATCACTTTCGGTTTAATTGATTAACTACTCATATCACCAGTAAATAGAATTTGTAACAGATTTATTTTTCACCATTCCGAAGATTAGATTATCTTCCGCTCGTGATAAAATTTGCAAAATGTTTCGTATTCATTAAACAATTCACATTATTCCTTTCTTTTAATTAAAAATGTGTTTCATTAAAAAATTTTAATTCTTAGTATTCAAATCAGAATTCTTTTTTCAAATCAGGAGCTCCGTGCTCCTCAGGCAGAGCCTATTGGCCTTTCATTATCTGGTTGTTAAAAGAATCATGCGTGTCTCGTAGGAGGCCCTTTTCGTGAATCGTGCACTGCTTTTAGACTCGTCATAAAAACATTGTACTTGTCACGAAAAGACCGTCGCCTATCACTTGATATGCAATATACTATTCTCCAAAGTACCAGTAAACATATCGAAATTCGACAAAAAAAATTAGCTCTGGGCAATGCCATTGAGCTAGTTTGGTGAGGATATATTACAAAAAAAGAGTTGAAATTTTAGTATTTTCATAAATTATTAATATCTCCCGAAACATTAATAATAATAGATTACGTGTATAGTGGCGAAAACATGGAAATGTAAACGAGCGTGCAGCCATGGCGCGTATATACTATTTTTCTTGATGAGAATGTAGAATTGGCGGCTTGAGTAACGAGTAACGACAGAGACCCGACTGGACCCGAAAAACAACAGTGAACACGTAACCTCACTTTTCATCTGTCAAACACGACCGATGAAGGATGGCAGTACTGTCTCACGCTTGCCAACCTCTAGTGTATAGTTTCAACCAATCACCGATACGAAAATAAATTCACCCGGCAGTCATTTATCCAATCACGGAGACGAAAATAACACTAGTTTACAGTCATTTTGTAGATTTAGTTCTGCTATGTTTTTCTAATGCCTTTTGGCCTGCTAAACTTGAAAATCGCATTGAAAAAATTTTGCATGGATTGGTTTTCGAAATATGAATTTTGTAGAAAAAAAATTTCGATGATATAATCATATCCATATAACCATAATATATAACCATATCTCGTGTTAGAACCGACCAGTCTGTTTGCAAAAGATATCAAGGTAAAGATCATGGAATCTGCAACGAATATTAGTGCCATTTTTCTTGATCAATTTCGCAGTTGCGTTGCAGTGAACCGAAATATTTAAAAGAGTCATTGCTTTAGACAAAAAGAAACATACAAAATTTGGAAAACCAATCCATAAATAGTATATTGCGTATCAAGTGGGAGGTGACAGTCTTTTCGTGACGAGTCCAAAAAAAGTGCACGAGTCATGAAAAGGGCCTCCTACGAGACACGCACGATACTTTTTACAACAAGATCATGAAAAGGCAGTAAGTTCCGTCGAAGAAAAACGTTTCATGCTGTATGAAATGTTTCATTAGATCAAAGTTTCGGAAACATTCGCAGGGCCTACAATGTTTAAAGTTTCGAAATATAGGGTGACCAGACGTCCTCATTTAGGAGGACATGTCCTACTTTTCACTTGCTTGTCCTCCTGTCCTCTTAAACATAAAATTTTCTAGAAAATATGCTAATTTCAATAAGTAATTGAATGTATTAATTATATTTCATTGCATGGGTCAGCAAATGAACATTTAAAAAAATTTATAATACAAAAAATATTTAAGTTTGGTCCCTATTTATCGAAAATACTTGGCTTAATCGATGAGAAATTAGATAACCTTTTTAATGGTTCAAAAAAGTCTTTCTTAAATTTTCGCAGAGTTATTCACTTTATAAGACAAGTCTGTTTTTAATCCGTTTTTCGTAAGTGGTTGCACAATTTTGACCGGTAGTGTGTTAGTACAACCTGTATGACAAAGCTTGCGTAATCGAGTTTATTAAGTACAACGCTTTTTGAAGTTTACCGTTCTTCCAAAATATATCGAAAATGAGTTTTTGTTGCTTATTTTTTACATTTGGAAAATTTAGTTACCACTTTTAGCCAAGCCCAGGACCAACGACGAGGACATAGTGGCTGAATGGTCCCATTTTCTACTTTTTAAAAAATTTTTTTTGTATTTTTCATATATTATAAATTGAATGGTATATATAATAAATTATATATTCAATAGTATGGATAAATTTAAATAAGTGTTTTTTAACAATATTTAGAAATATAGATTAGTAAATAATGTTTAAAATTATAAGTGAAGCGAAGAAAATTCTATTATTGCTTTTAATAGCTGTAAGGAGTATGATTTGTGCTGTATACATGTTACCTTGTAACGTGCCCAGAATTTTAGAAAATCACGATGTACAGATTCTCCGCTTTGCTCTGACCAATACCCTAATCCATTATTGTTTTCTATGAAACCTAAACTTTCTTTTACGTGAGTAAGAATTACGTGAATTTTTAGTGTTTCGGAAAGTTTATCGATGCTTTTCAGAACTTTATCTAATTCATTGATGTAAGCATCAGGTAAAAGTCAAACTTTTCCAGAGGTAAAACAACAATGAACAATTTTATTCATTGCTTTATAAGCAGTAACACAGGGTATAATTTTGAAAATTCCTACCACTTGATATAGTTCCGGATCTATTAGTTTGTCAGTTTCTTTTAATATCGTTCTGCACGCATTTCCTTCAAATGCGTCTCCGTGGTAGTTTTTTTAGATAAGATGTAGCCTTTTTGGCCACAACAAAGCTTTATTTCGACCTACAAGAGGAACTCATCCTCTCCAAAACAAATGATTCACAAATCCCTGTAAAACGTGAAGGTCAGGTATGACACATTTTTGCAAAACATAAACATCATCCTCTCCAGAAAAAAAAGGAAGATTAATTGTACTATGACACTCTTTACTATACTTCTTATTTTTACCTGCAAGACAATATTTTTTATAATCTGCTTGCAAATCTCCATACGTTTTTAATGCCACCATGAACAATAAGTTTTCTTTTTCGACCACCTGTCGCTAAAGTTACACTTGTACTTTTTGCATTTGTTTCAATAGCGGAATCACACTTATTTTTTATAATGGAACTGGCGAGTTGTTTTTTATTATTATCAGGCAGTCTTATACCTTTGCCTTTTTGTTGAAAACATTTATTACAGAGCCTAATAACATCTGGATGTTATGCACTGTCTTCTGATAAAATTGAAACTTCATTATTTTGTATAAATTTTGTTAATTTACCTGAAGCATCTATGTTGGTAGTTACAGTTTGCAAAACCCTGAAATTTCCTTTACCCATTTTCACCTTCACGTGCCCGAAAGAACTGGCAGTAGAGCATATAAAACAGCTGCAAGCGCCTTTTATCGATTGTGTCTCCTTTTGCAATACTATATTATTGTAATCATGCATAATTTGTAATCGCCTATTAAAAATCTCTTTTTCAAAATCAAGAAGTGTTAGGTAGCATGATCTACAAATACTTGAAGGATATTTTTCATTCTTTAAATCAAAATCCTCCGACATAAACTTCTTTATGAAATTTGCAGTTTTATCGTTTATCAGAAACTTTTCTGGCTTAGGGCTTATTTTTTTGTAGAATTTCGATGTGTTTTCTGGTGTTTTGGAGAGAAAAATGTATATTTTCTTACATGAAATTGATGAGCATTTTAGCTAATATCAAAAAACAGCTGTCCTCTTACTACTCGATAGTACTGTAGTTGTAATTGTAACAAGCTAATAAAAGCTCGTCTTAGCCTTGAATGCTCAACGATGATGTGATGAATAAGAAATAATTTTTGTATATTTGTAAAAAAATCTTTCCATCTGTAGAGTAAGGTAGAAAGTTTTTGCGATGCGTATGCTTCTAGTGCCACTTTAGTTTGCTGTATAGCGAAATACCAAGGATCCTTGTTATAACTCTTCGCATGCGAAAGCAGTGTGATTAGGTTATTCGGTTTTACGCGCTAAGCAATTCTCAAGTAGTGAAAGAATTATGTGTATAGAAACAGATTATTATTAATGAGAAACGTTCACTGAAAATGAATTTGCTAATATCAAATAACTTTTACAAAGAAATTGTCGGGATTTGCTCAAGTTTCGCTTCCTTTTTAAAATAATTATTAACATATAATAATGGTTATATATATTTGAAGTTAAAACGGTTTGTAAAGTCTTTTATGTCACTTTGAAAGAGATAATTGTATTCATACGCGAGTCAGAATGCTGCATTTATTTAAATTGTTTTATATTTTCTGATCCTCTTTATGTTCATTTGATTTGGTCAAGTCGATTTCTAATTGATTACAAAAGACTTGAAAAAAAGTATGAACGCAGGACGAGCTTCGTTAACTTGATGAAACTTAATTTTTACTGCGACCCAATAATAAATTATAATATTGCAAGTGATATTAACCAGTGAAAAAAATTGTTAATGCACGGTTAGTGATCTGGGATCTGAACACACACTCATATAAGTTATGATAAAAGAATAATACTCTGATTGTCAAGTTGCTTCAGTAAAATAAAGTTTCGAAATTAAAAATACGTTGATTATCATCATGCGACTAACTAAGTATTGACGTTTCGGATTTGCACTTTGAAATTTCGATGTGTACACACACCATGCTCTTTCATTGGAAAACTTGGTTGTATATTTATGGTTATAATGGTTGTGATTTCGTTCTCACCGCTTAAAGCGATACGCGTATGAATGGTAAAAAATGTATAACATACAAAAAAATTCTGGTGGTTCAGGAGTATTTTCATTCTCAGAATACTGTTTCTATGTTTAAAAGTGGGCTGCCTTCAAAGATTTAAAATCGGATATTAAAGGTTCAAAATTTCTTATAGGAACCCTTTTGATTGGTTTTGGATCAAAATATCACCAGGCATTACATGGGAAACAAATAAAAAGGTCTCAATCCTCCAAATAGATGATGAATCGTTTGCATAGTCGGCTAATCAGCGTCGGTTAGCGGTTAGCCGACTGACTAGCTAGTCGGCTATTGGATTACGACGTATGCATGAGACTAAATTATTATTTTAATCTATGTGTTTAAAAATAGTTTCTCATCCTGAGTGCATTTGGAAATCAGTTTTAATTTTTCAATAAATAATTAATAAAGTTATAAAATCGATATAAATACAAATTATTATTATTATACCATTAAGCCATTTCCCTTTCGGGGCAGGCGTAACTTGCTCGGTTGGAAAATAGTAGTGTGTAGATGGGTATATAGGTATAAGGTAGATGGGTATATAGGTTTAAGGTATAGATATTTCAGATTGATCTAGAATTCTCGTGTTATGCAATGGATTTTATTATTCCATTAAATAATTTAAAAGAAAATAAAAACTAATTTTCAAATACACAGAGGATGAGAAATTATTTGTTATGAATTGTAACAATGATTTGAAAAATTAAATAAAGTTTTGTTCTATGAATTTGGTGTCATTGTTTTCCTCTCAACACTGAACGATTCAAATCATAATCGCGTTTACCAAATCATTCTAAGTTTCATGTTTATTTCTATCTAGATTCTCATTAAATAAAGAATTTATAAGAAAATCTGTTTTAAAACTAATATTAATATAACTATACAATTCTTCATTGTGATAGGTTATTTGCTTTTTGTGGGGGGGGGGGGGGGATTTCAGTAGTTGCCATAGGAGTCATTTTTCCTAGATACGCCACTCTTCCTGTGAGTGTTAAGCAGCGACAGCTGTAGTGCAGTAGTTTCATGCAATTCCGAAAAAGTTACTTTATTACCGCCGCCATATTGGATCCGCCATTGTCAGTTTTGCTATTTTGATATTATACTCGAAATCAGTGACCCCAGAAACCCCCTTTTACCAAGTATTATACGCAAATGAGAACAAAATTTTGATAATATGAGTGCCATATAGGTTCAGCCATTTTGAATTTGTAACTTTTTATGTCAAATTCAAAATCAGCGACCCCAAAAACTCCCTTATACCATGTTTCAGACAAATATATAAAAATTTTGAAATTTTGGCTTCCACATTAGATCTGCCATTTTGAATTTGTAATTTTTGACGTTAAATTCGAAATCAAAGACCCCAAAGACTCCCTTATACAAAGTTTCAGATAATTATGTGAAACTGTGCAATTTCGGTCAAGCAATCAGTTGATTGAGCTGATAGATTGTTTGATAGATTGGACCAACTCAAAGTGATAAATTACCATAAATTACCAATAAATTATGACAATTTACCAAATATTACCATAAATAACCGAAAGTTTCCGGACATTTTTGGATATACTGTTATTATTATTATTATTATTATTATACCATTAAGGTATTAAGCCATTTCCCTTTCCGGGTAGGCGTGACTTGTTCGGTGAGGAAGGGAGTAATGTGGGTAGGGGGTATAGATTTTTTAGATTGATCTAGAATTCTCGTGTTATTTATTTAAATGACACGTTTGTTCCGCAACACTGCTCCGACCCAGGTTGCTGATCAATCTCTCTAGCGATCACCCCAAGTGAAGAGCCTCACAAAATTGTTATGTGTGGTTCCCCACTTGGGCCCATTAGTATCCAAGATCTTTGTTTCAGACGTCATTCACTCTATTGTCAATCTGTTTACAAACTATTTGTCGCCACACTTTTTTGTCCTGGCATACCTGGCATTCTGCCATTTACTTTACCTTTATACACCTGTTTGGTCAGTCGTTCATCTTTCATTTTTTCAACATGTCCGAACCACTTCAACTGATTTCTTTCCCATATGTCAACAAGTGTCTCTCCTGTTCCACATTCTTTGAGAATCATCTCGTTTCGAACTTTGTCCATCAGTGTTTTCCCGCATATTGTACGCAGAGATTTCATGCCAATCGCGTTTATTTTACTCATGTCCTTTTCTTGACAGGTCCATGTCTCACTATCGTATAGTACAGTCGGTACAAATATAGAATTATGTATGGCCATTTTAGCTTTTTTATATACGTTTTTATTTCTGAGAATGGACCCAGCTCTACCGATAACCTTCTTACCCTTAACCTTCTATGTTTCCGTCGCTAATGAATAGGGTACCCAGATATACGTACTTGTCAACTTGTTCTAATCTCTCATCATTTAGGACAATATTGCACATTGTTTTCTCACTTTTTCCTTTGAACACCATGATTTCTGTTTTATTTACGTTAATTTTAATTTCTGTAAATTTGATAAAGGACCCCGCACCAAATGCATTGAAAAAAGGTCTCGGTGGATTCTTCTGAATTTTGAATATGTTGTAGATCATGACATCCCCGATAAAAAGTTCTCATGCCAAAAAGTCCAATAGTGGACAGTTTTTCGTCCCTATCAGGCGAAAGGTCGTAATAAATGCCGTTTGGGAGAATCGCTGCAGAAACTGCAGAACTGTTTAGCGTCACGCTGATGTGTCATGCCCAGAACTCTGACCTTCTGCCATTATGTAGTTTATGACCCCTGTTAGAAGTGTTCATGACTCAGGGTCAAAAAATTACCAAGTTTTGGTCCTTAAATATTCAAAAGTCGACTTTAAATATATTTCCTTGTACGTGACCTCCGTTCAATGGACTTGATGGTCCAAGGTCAAAAAGTGGACAGTTTTTCGTCCCTATCGCGCCAAAGTTCGTGTTAAATGCCCTTGACCTTGAGCCATCAAGTCCTTTTAACGGAGGTCACGTACAAGGAAATATAATTAAAGTCGACTTTTGACTAGTTAAGGACGTAAACTTGGTCATTTTTTGACCCTGAGTCATAAACACTTCTAACAGGGGTCATAAACTACAAAATAGCGGAAGGTCAGTGTTTTGGGCATGATATATCAATATGGCACCAGAATCCCGCAGTTTCTGTAGCGATTCTCCCAAACGGCCTTTATTATGACCTTTCGTGTGATAGGGACGAAAAACTGTCCATTTTTTGACTTTTGGACATGAAAACTTTTTATCGGGGATGACATGATCTGCAACAAGATGATCTACCAACAGTCATACCACGCTTAAAAAAACCAGTTCTCGTCGGATCACTGAAGTGAAGCAGCGTTGGGCGCGGTTAGTACTTGGATGGGTGACCATTCGAGAATACTGCATGCTGTTGGCACATCGTGGGTGTGGTGAGCCCACACTTGTAGTTATTTACTACAAGAAACTATCCACCTAGAAACACTACCCGAATCGGGTAGTGTCACGCCTACCCTGAAAGGGAAATGGCTTAATGGTATACTTACATGATCTACAACCTGTCCAAAATGTAGAAAAATCCACCGAGACCTTTTTTCAATGCATTTGATGCGGGATTATATTGATGGTCCTAACTTAAAAAAATTATGTTTTTTTTTCAGAAAAATGTAGAGAGAGAAATTCTAGAAGGTAGCGTGTTTTCTGAAGAGGTTATACTAGATAAAAAGACAGGGCTGAGTAGAAACATAATCTCTATCTCCATTTCAGTACCCGCCTTTCTACTGAAAAAAATGGATTATACCCAGTAATAAAAAATATGTTACCGGATATAATCTTGGACTATTAACTATCGGACAGCGATCCAGATTATCAGAACTACAATCTATAGATATTAAGAAATAGATATTACAGGATAATATCTTGGATTATTAAACTTTATAATCTGAGATAATAAAATCTATAATCCAAGATTTAAAAATCTAATGTCCATATTAGAATCCTGGTCCATTAGACAACCTCAAATATATATAATAATTTTTGCAAACGTATTCGTAAACCTATACAAAATTTTGATATACGAGCTCGGAAGTAGAACTGGAAACAAATTTCAATTTTTTAAACCCACAATAAGCAGGAAAGTGGCTATTATAAGACTACAAAAACGAAAGTAAAGGAGGCTAAGTTTCTGTACTTGTACAAGTGGCAGTGATGTGATGAAAAGAAATATAAACTTACCCATTTTCAAAATCTAAATCACGTATGATTTAGCACTATTAATCATTTTATAACTTAATTATTACTTTTTTAAATGCAAACGGATATATCACACGCTCCACGATGCGGCGTACCATCTTAGACTACACAGACGCCTGGATATTTTAAAATCTGAGATGTTACAATGTAATGCCTGAAGATTATAAGAATTAATATTTTCTATACGGTGTATTATTCTTTAATTCTATTATCCAGTTCGTATAATCCATTTTTCTCAGTGCAGAGTGGCGTCCTAAAAAATGGACACGGATTGATAACAGTGCACCCCTAAAACATTTCCAGTATCCCCCTGTTTACGTATCCAAAGGGTGCAAAGGGGGCAACGTTTTCTTTAAAGTGCAGTTTTTTTTAAAAAGGGTATGGGTTTACTAGGAACACATCCCTATGTCTTTTCCAGCAGCCCACTATTTACCCACTTAACTGATAGAAATGGGCATTGTAAGGGTTAATGTGTTTCTTCAAGCAGCGATACTGAAAAAAAGGTAGGGGTGAGTGAAATACATTCTTAACCCCTTTCCAGTAAACCCTTTTCTAACTGTGCTTCTTTATATCCACAACGACAAGTAGAAAAGAGGATACGCTAGAGGGTGAATGAAAGTATCCGGTGGTGTTTCTTTGTTGAAGATTTTCTGAAGAACAAAACAACCATTAGTATCTTGACCTTGAAAATCATTTTTTTTGGGTTTAATTAATGGCCAGATATCTGTAATCAATGCATCAAAATACATCGATATACGCTTTTCGGAACCTGACCCCCCGGCGAAAAATCCGGCAAAGAGCTACGTTGCTGGGAAAGAACAGTCAAGGTTTGTCAATTTGAGGACACTATGTTTACGCACTTGAGCGCATTTCATAATAGATTTCTATGAAGTTTCTATTTCACAAAATAAAAATGGGCGAAAGTGGGCTCATGTCGAAAACAAGGGGTAGAGTAAGATATAAAAAAAGGTGTGCTTCACATTATTAAATGCGGAGGATCTTTTCGATCTCCGTATGGGAGAAAAAATTATTTCTTCGAAACCAAGACCAGGGTGCGATCGCAAGACGCCTGGAAAGAGCGGAATCTAAACTCGTCACCTTAACCTCTGTCCCCTGGAAATTGATGACTCGTACGAGCAATTAGAAAAAATTTAATTTTTGCACTCTCCGTCACCCCTTCTGCATCAGCTTATTTTACTAGACTATAGCGAACCAAAGCACAAGTTACTGTATCCCGAATTCTCTCTTCTGTTTTTAAACTTCAATATAAATATCAAGATTCGTACTTTTTTTCTATTATATTACAATAAATTTTTAATAAATTAAAGTTATCACTAGACAAGACTTTAAATACTATAAAAATGTCCTTATGTCCTGGAATTACTTAAAAGGCGCGGAAAACTTCAGAAAATTTTTTTCTCCGTGCACATACATATCTAAGGTTTAAGAACCTACTCCACTGGTAAGACGTGATTCTTGAGTTTCCTTAATTTCGTTTTTTTCTGTTTTTTTTTTATTCTTGTACTTACGTCGTGTTCTGCGGACATTTCGCACAATTAATTACGGTTATAAAGGGAGCGGGAGGATGAGGAAAACGGATACGGTTCTCAACCTGCTTCGTACTACCACGGTAATTGTTAAAAGTGCTCGTTAAACGTGCTTAATTAACCTGTAACCACCTTCATCATATTACTTTATAAATGGAAGTTGCTCACGTTGCAAATAAGTCGAATCAAGGAAAGCTATAGATAGAAAAATACTAATGAGACTCTCGCGTGTCGAGGCTCAATTTAGTCACTCTCGAATCACTGTCATCATCGATAACGTAACCGGGCGTTATGAAAGTATCAATGTCACATCGCTTTCAGGTTTTGATTACGCTTTGCAAGTTTGATAATTAATATCAATAGGGACGTTCCTAATTTGTCGCAGAAGAAAAACTTTGCTCATTCCACGCCGATGCGCTGAAAAGAAACTTTGCCCTCACGATTCAAACCACTTTGGTCATCAGCCTAAAATAAGTACCTTCCCACTTTAACCCTCTATTATTATACGACTATTCGACATACTGTTCTGAAAAACTATTTTTAATTTTGTTAAAATTAGTAATTAAAAATGGCATATATTGTAATATTTATGACATTGGAGTCATGCAGAGAGGTGAGATTGAAAAAATTTCATTATCATTTAACTGCATTGATAAAATATATTTTCCAGCGAAATAAACAATATCATACGATCGCATTCGCAACTCACTCAAAAATGAATTGGTTCACCTTCAAATCTGATGTACAACGTTGTGTGAATTGATCACAATCAAATATTCGGTACAGCTCAAAAGGGGAGCCAATGTAAAATAGGAAAATTATTTTTACTCACACACACCATTTATTTATGTTTTAAATTAAGATTAACACACTTTACTGTGCCGGTGAATTACCTCAGCTCCCATTATTTGGTAGATTTACAAATCTCTAGGCCGCAGCCAACCACGTTAATTATATAGCAATCTTGGATTCTCAGATCCTCTCTTCATGACGAGTAAGACGTGAATGTCCTCATTCGCCAGGATTGGATATGATAATCGAGTAGCTTGTAACGATGTTATGTGATTAAGCTTGACGTCGAAATTATCGCACTTGACGCTTGTTAGAATCCATTTATTATCTATTAGTAAGATTTCTATCCATTCTATCCCTTTCTGTCTATTCCTTTTCCAAAATTTAATTCCTTGCTATCATTCATTCCAATAGAGTAACTTATACTGTGAATTTCACTCAGTGACAAATAGGTAAGTGAACCAAATCAGTACGAATCTTCACCAACATGAACACTGGTATCCTAATCTAAGATTCTTGCATATTTCTGTCACCTGTGTACTACCGACACTGAGCACAGTCTATCAAGATCACCAATATTATAACACAAAATCCACGAGCAATGAGACGTCACGTTTACAGGGTATGAAGTCGGTCATTTAAATTTATAATAGGGGAAACCACCCTACAGTAGATAATGATCCTACAGTAGATAATAATTCATTTAAAATACTAATATATAAATATAATAGTATAAATAATAGTATAATAGCATATGAATAATATAAATATATAATAATATAAATATAATAGTGTGTGTAAAATAATTAATTTGATGTAATTAAAAGTTAAGACACGATGCGTGGTAATATATTAAAATAAGAATTGATTATTTCACTTATATTTGTGCATATAATTATTGATTATCTACTGTAGGACCACTATCTACTATAGAGTGGTCTCCCCTAGTTATTATTTTATACATAACTGCGGACTGATTACTTATCATATTTTCTTTCACTTTTTATTTTATTTAAATATTTCATACTGTTGTGAATGTTTAGTATTTATCTCAATTCAGAACAAACATTTTCATTCTGTTAGGTTACACCATTGTACATTGCGAGAAAAGGTATTTATTGGCAAGAATAAGTTCAGCGTAATTTCTTTTAAATATCAATTCAATTACCAAAAAAAACCTCGAAAAAATCAATTTTTATCGTCTCTTAATTGAATATAACTTGTGACACAGTTTTACTTTCTACTCCGAATACCCTTGGTCCTTGGATACATATCGTTATTTGTAATGATATATATTTAAAAAAAATCTCCAAAGTATCAATAAGGGCACAGAAAAAAGAAAACCTCAGACTTGAAATGTTTAGAGGAGTGTACCCGAATATGAGATATTCTCGTAATATGAGATAGCGGGGTTTCAGCTAAACTAAGAGGCGCACTGTGTTGGTTCTATCACTAACTTTTAACCCTTGAAGAAAGAGTAATTTCGTGGTAAAGTCAATTTTTTATATTGCTTCTAAAGATTATAAGCGAACTTTTTGCGAAATCGGTGATGGTCGAGTTCTTGGATAGTAAGTCTTTAAACCCTATTTATTATCTATTAAATAAGTATTTAGCAGTAAAGTCGGCCTGGAGGGATAGGGATTGAATAACTAAGTACGAAAATATCGACAGTGTTCAAGTTTTTCATTGTACAGGTTAGGTGTGGTAAGTGAATAGTTGCACGGTGTGGTTCTCATAATATGAGATACCTGTGGTACAATGCATCTCCTGCTCCAGCTGTACACACTCTGGCTGCGCGGGGGAAACTGGTTACAAATGGGATTGTGAGTACTGTAAAAACTGAATATATCTGAATAGCAGTGAGTTTATACTTCGGACACATAGAATAAAGTTTTTCATCAAAAATAATACTTTATTTTGCATTTTATTAGCGATTTCCTGGGGTATCTCATATTATGAGAATAGTTTGACGAGTTTGGAAAAAGCACTTTTTTTACATTTTTTGGATTTTCAGCAAAACTAAAAATTTGATAAAATTTTGTATCTCAGCACCTTATCGCAAACTAAATTCCCTTTAAAATGACCTACATTAATTTTAAATTCAGTCCATAGAATTCCGGCAATTACACCAAACAGAGTTGGTATCTCATATTTGGGTACTCTCCTCTACAATCCATAGAAATACATAAAAAATTGAAATTTCGAAGACATTTTTGTTTTCTTGTTGGACATTTGCACAAAAATGCTTTGACGGCGCTGTTCCAGTACGTACCGTCATGTCAGTCAGATGGACGCATTTTATAATGCAGTCACGTGATCTGATAAGAGTAGCATGCCTATGCTATGGAGCTATGATAATATGGAGACATGCTATGGAGCGTTCCATGTCAAAGGCAAAACTCCGAGACATCGATTTTGCTCATTTTTTGTTAGTTTGTAGTGTTTATGGTACTTAGCAGTGGAGACAAACGATTTTGCAAAATATTCAATTTTTGAACAGTTATTAACAATTGAAAATTTAGGAGAATTTTTAAAGATTTTTTATCTCTGTATGTATTGGTCTTGAAAAAACTGTCTTCATACAAACTTACGCAAAAAAGATTGAATTTTGAATTAAAAAAAAAAAATTTTACATTTCCAACTGTTTATTTAAACCTAATTTTGAATTATTGTTTTTAAACCTGAAGGAGATCATGGATTTTTTTCCATCTTATTCAAATAATAATATTCAAAACCTTCTCAAGTTTACATTAAAATTATTGCTAGACTCATGTTGAATAGTTTCTAGCGAAAGCGAGTCAACACTGAACAATACAATTTAGAACTTTTCAAACTTAAAAGCGAGTATCACTAAATACCTTCTGCATTACATACAATTACATTAAACCAGTATTGAAAAATTTCTATGATATTTGTAAACATTTATTATAAAAAATAATTTACATATTTCACAAGGGACACGCCATTTTTCCACAAAATGGAAACGGAAATGACGCAGTGTTTAATTCAAACTATCTGAATAAATTATATTTGTTTATAATAAATATTTATAAAAATTAGATGAATTGTTTAATACTGGTCCAATATAACTAACTGTAATGTAGAACTTGTCTAATAATACTTGTATGTTAAGAGTTGGTGTTTTTGGTCGCGAAAGGACTAAATTATGCATTTTTTTACCAGGAAAGTATATAGAAATTGAAAATATGATTAAATACAGAAACTATTTAACGAAATTTATTGCATAACGCGTCTTGTAAAACCTTTCCGTGAATAAACGGCTCAAATTTTTGTTTGTTTTTAATAAATATTAATAAAAATAATCAATGTTGTTAAATGCTGATTTAATTTAACTGAGATTCACGGAATAGGAATCTATTAATACATTTTTCCAAATGAACTTTGCTTTTCATTTATTTATAAAATTTTTTTATTACTAATATCTAACAAACAATTGCCCAATGGTAGCTAACAAAAGGACCTAATTGATATCAATGAACTTTCACCTATCTAAGTCGCATCAAAATTAGTAATGCATGAGGGTGGTCCTCTCCTTGTTAATACAGCGTGTCGAGAGTTAGAAACTTTGAACATTTTTTCTCTCGAAAATAACAAAAAACACCAATTTTAGGTTTTAATGAGAACTTGAGAAGGCATTAAATATTATTTCAAAAAGATTAAACAATTCGCTAATCTCCTTCAGGTTGAAAAACAATAACTAAAAATTATTGTTCTAATGAACAATTGAAAATTTAAAATTGATTTATCTAATTATTATGAAATCTAATTTACCTAATTCTAATCTCTAATTATTTATATATTTTTTTTAATTTTTTAAAATTTAATCCTTTTCTGCGTAAGTTTATAGTTTTTTAAGACCAACAGATACAAGTAAAAAAAATCTTGAAAAAAATTTTGTCCTAATTTTTCAATTATTAATAACTTTCGAAAAATAAAAAATTTTGCAAAATCGTTTGGCACCACTGTTGAGTACCCTAAACACTACAAAATAACGAAACATGAGTAAAATGGATGACTTGAGTTTGCGCCTAACTGCCTGAGACATTGATGCTTGGTGACTTATAAAGATCTATTAATATAAACAAAAAATGAGGCAGCTCATTTTTCTCTCAGGTTTAAGATGGTTACAGCTCAACATGTCGAAGGTATTTTTGTTAGAGTTGGATTTGCGAATAGTCTGCACGGGGTTGTCCCGGTATATACCATCAGTCACGGTCACATTTTTGTAATGCAATCAAGTGATCTGATAAGAGCAGCATGCCTGATTTTACATATTAATCAAAAACTAAAGAAAAAAGAAAAACTTTATTATTATTGTTATTATTCATATTATTTTATGATTCTAATAACAGAGGAAAACAAAAGCTTGCCAGCTATGGCAATTGAGTCGTAGCTGCGAAAAGCATCAAGGATTGCAAAACTTATTTCCAGAGTTCTAAGAACGTCTCCAACACCCCAACTTTTGTGGCTTAAGCAAAACGCTTTGCAGACTTAGTCAGCTACATCAATGTTTACTTTGGGTAAAATCCTGTTGTGCATACACAGCACGTTCACTTCCCACATGTTCCTTTCTGGCCTTGTTAGATGCATCCAAGTGTCTAGAAAGAACATTTGCAATTTCCACATCCATATGATATGCCACGAAAAATTCTTTCCTGCTTCGAACAGCACCTTGCACCTCTAAAGAATGGAGCAGATTATGCATTTATTTTGAGAAATTATATAAGCGATATTCCCCAGTACAGTGGGAAAAAGTGACCTCTTTTGTTGAAAATATATACTTATGATTGTTATAAATCATTTTCCCTAAGTATTTCTAATTAAAAACATCCGCGTAGAAATACGCAGAGAATTCTGCATGAAACTCCACGCGGAAATCCACCCGATTTCCGCGCAGTCATTTGGAACAGGCAATACATGCAGATCATTGTATGTAGCCTTTTTCAGAAAATGTTACAAGTTTCCAATAATAATTATGATAGTGGATAAGGTGAAATTTAATAAGGATACAATGGCTACATTATTGTAAAATGTAATATCTGATAGTGAGTCGGAATTTCCAGTGACAAAAGGAGATTTTCTATGCGAGGAAGGAAACCTGTAAATCGATCGTGCAGTATCAGGTTTCATGGTGTATTCAACAAATGCACATCTAGATCTAATGCAATTCTTGTTGAGTAGCAGCAGCATAACGTTGAATTCCCAAGGGAGCTTCCAATTATGCATCGTGTCCAAACGCAGTCCAAACCCACTCAAATAAGATTACGTGCTGTGCCTTACACAAGGCGTCTAAACAAAGTTTCATCTCCCTTGTGTATTCTGCTTTACCAACATCGCAGGACAACATTCACTTAAAAGTAAAATATTAACTAACCGAGCAAGTTCTAGCTTCTGCAGGACTTTCGAACCTGCTGCAAATTAAATAAGGCTTTAACGTGTTTTTCATGCAAAAGTAAAAATCTCTTATCATTCCTTAGTATGCCTTTATTTTTTATTTTCGTGGAAAGAACAACACATGCAATAATGCAGTTTGCCTTTTGGAAAAAACCAAGACAGAATTCTGAAAACTGTCCCCAAAATTACCTATGAGTATTTTTGTTTGAGACCTACAGGTATTTTCTGTTTCTGACCAATATTCGATTCTGAACTTTCACTTTCTGCATCTTTCAGGGAATTTTATGGAAAAAATTGAAACTAAACTAAATTAACGTTTGCAATCTCCTCTTTAAAATGAGACCAAGTAGGTAATGAGATATTGACTGGTTCTCGAATTATCATGACAAATGTGGAAGCATCCATCTTTGTTAACGCATGGGAAAGAACAGATGAAAGACTGCACTCGATCGACCGATTTTCGTCTTGGGCACGCATCCAGATTTTTCGTAATAATTTGAGAACCGTTAGATATTTCATTATATTCGTGGTTTTATTTCAAAGAGAAGATTTTAAACCTTTATTTAGCGACGTATCAATTTTTTTCATTCACTTCCCCGAAGAATGCAGGAAGTGGAGAATCGAAAATTGGTCAAAAACGGAAAAAAGGTCGGGTTTTAGGTCGGTTATTAATACGATCTTTTTAGTGGACTGACAATTCTAGCCGGTACTGTACAAGATTCTAATTGACCATTCTTTTAACTTTAAATACTAGCAACTGCACTCAGGAAAAAATTTTCTTTGATATACATGCAAATTTGAGTGAATAAAACAAATTTTGGTTGACTCAAAAAAATATTTGATTGAGCCAACCAAATTTTTTGGTTGAATTAACCAAATACTCCATCTACCAAAATATTTAGTTAAAACAACCAGAAAATTTAGTTGAGTCAATTAAATATCTTGTTGTCCATATAAGAACCATATTCTACGGTTGAACCGACACAAATTTGGTTTATTCAACCAAATCGTTTTCTGAGTGTCTACAATAGTAAATAATTGATTCAACTTAAAACTTAAAACTTGGGAATTATTTAAATCTCCATCACTTTCAAATTAAAGTTGCGTATATAAACTTGTTTTTATTCTTTAAACCAAATTTTTTTCAATTTTCCGTTAGCTTCCGTGGTTCACACGATACTTTATGTAACAAAGGCATGATTTACAAGTTTATCACATCTGACATTTAAGGTTAGGTTGATGCGGCCATAATCGCACACGGGGGGCAGCCAATGCGCATGTGCGGAGTACGATTATGAGCTCTTAATACTCCTAGGAGTATAGTGGACTCATTATTGTATTGCGCACATGCGCATTCGCTGTCACAACTCTTGTTGTTTAAACGGTTACTTTTAGTACTACAAAGACGCTGATAACCCGCGTAAATCACCCCTGCGTTAGATACCTGTTTTTACTGTATGTAATTCATTTTAGAATTGATTACTGTTGATTACATTTTTATGATTTCAATTCGAAAATTCATGAATTTGAAGCGCATAATACAGTTTCAAATAATTAATATTTTGTAACGCATGCTCGAAATGTTCGCTTTTCGAGGCATGTATTGCGTGCGGGAAGTGGCGAATTCCAAAACCGTAGTAAAAAACAGTTATGAAAAGACGTTTTCTCGCTGCTGCGCTTGCGCTCTTTGAGCAAGATTACTTTTTCTAGCTGCTGTGCGTGCGCAGTTCGAGCCAGATTACTTTTTATTGCTGTTGCGCTTGCACATTTCGATTCAGAGTTACTTTTCATGACTGCCGGATTCATAACCTCACTTCATTATGATTTGGCGCTTGAGAGACTGATTGTGAGTAGTGAATAGTGATTGGACAAACTCGAAGTGATAAGTTACCATAAATGACTGATACATTATCACAAATTACCAATAAATTACCGAAAAATTTTAAAATTTTCGGATACCTGAAATTTCTGGTAATTTAGCATTTTTCCATAAATGTGCGGAAGTTTTTTAAATTAAGCAATTTTCCATCCGGAAATTTTGGAAATTTTTGGATTTCTTCCAAAAAGCTTTGGATACCTTAGATTTCTGGAATTTTTCGGTAATTTTACAATAAATTTCCCAAAATTACCATAAATTTCCGAAAAATTTGTCTTTATTGCTTCTGAAATGGAACATTTCCCGCATTTATTATAAGAAATATCGTGTGCAACAGGTGCTGAAAGTAGACAGACGGATTGTCTTCAGCTCTTTTATAGCTCGCCTTCGGCCCGCCTACAACTCGCCTACGACTCGCCTACAACTCTTCTTCGACTCGCCTTTGGCTCGTACAGCAAACTTCACACTCAAGTGGAACTGCCTACTTTCCGCACTTGTAGCACAATATACTATTATAGCACACTTTTCCAATTTGAAAGCAGGTCCCCCAAATTGCAATGCATTTGACCGTGACAAAGTTTTTCACTGATGTGCCGCACACAAGCTCATTAAAACGGCCAAGAAGGTTATAAACCACGAAAATAAATGAATATTTTCTTGTTGGTTGCATGAAGAATAGAACATTTATTTTCTTAAAGCCGCAAAATAAATTCCATGGACAGTAAATATTAATTTAGTGAAATATCACGGAAAATAGGGTGGGGGGGATTTAAAGATTGGTGATGATTGAAAATTTTCTAAACCCAGAAATAACCTGGAATTTTGTATTGTTTTTGGAATTAAATTCCTGGTCATAATACAGATTTTCCCACTTTCGTTCTCGGACGATTCCGGGTTTTAAAATTTCCTGGTTCACGAAATTCTCGGGGTTTACAGATTACTGGAGAAATCGACAGCGCTGAATATTATTTTTCAATTGTTGTAAAAGTGATCGCGAGATTACAATAACGTCAGTGTCAGTATCAATTTTGATATTTACCCCCGATTATTCCGTGATATTGCGCTAAATTATATTTACTTTCCACAGAATTTATTTTGTAGCTTTTACGAAATTAACTTTCTGTTCTCTATGCCATCAATAAATAAATATTATTTGTTTTTTGTGGCTCATAAATTTTTTGACTGCTTGAAAAAGTAATGTGTTTATGTGCAACACATCAGTGACACAGGATTTTTTGATGTGTGTCCTAATGTAGCTCCCTGAGTAATGCAGAACTGAACTATCTATACGAAACTTTGTCACAGTCAAATGCACTGCAGTTTGGGAGGCCTGTTTAAAAGATATAAAACTGTTTAATTTTCATTGCTGATCGCATTCAAATTAAAATCTATGAACATTATATGCCTCAGTGAAAAATTGAAATTCTTTTCATCTGGATTATCATATCGGGTTAAGGAACGAACTAGCGAGTCGGAGGCACTTTTTGGATAAACAGTTGATTTCTTTCAACCTAAACCTTTAATACTCATGTTTTATTTGTTTATTTTCAGTTAAAGACATTAAAAAAGTTCTAAGTAAGTCGCCGAACCCAAAAAATTAAGTATAAATGCCATAATAGTGAAAAGAGGAAGAACTTGAACTTCAAAATCGACAATAGGAACGTTTTCGATATTATTGGAGCCTTTACTCGATAAAATGTTTCTTTTAGGTTTTCTTTTTCTGATCATAAAGGACTGTACGTTAAAATTTTTTCAAACATCCGAAAGTCATGTTTCTTAAATTTTGTAATTTATTGGATTTTTGAAATGAAAGTGTTCTATTCCAAGTGGTCCATCATATCACTTTTGAAAACAAGAAATGAGAATTTGATTTCCCGGATGAAAATCGATGAAGTGGCAAACAAATGACAGGAACGGTAAGGGAGCGATCACATATTATGTAACATTAAAGAGAGGGGAGGGAGAACCCAGCTAACCTGTTACCATCCTGAAAGGTTCCTGAATGATCACATGTTATCAGAGGAATTGTTACTTGTATCTCAGTCTCCTAGCAGGTAACGGCATAATCGCCGTAGTTTACTAGGGAGGCTTGTTTGCAACCGTTCCCTGTCAGACTAGTAACATGGCGGTAACAGCCGGCAGCGATCTTCATTTATACATCTACATTTTGGGTCTAACCTCTATAATGTAATTTCTTTTTCGTAAGGGTTCAGCTGATAAATATCTGTTTTTTTTATAAAAGCTTTGTTCACATATTATCTCCCTTTTCTGGAACTTATTTATCGTTTAATTATGTTCCTTTCCAACATTTTTGCAAAAATATTCATAATTATAATTCCGAAACGATGTATATTTTGAGGTTAAGCTGTCATTGCACGTTGCGTTTCCAAACATCACTTTGTTACAAGCATGTGATTACAATGGCGGGATAATGTTACCTGCTTCGCTTGTAATTTGTTACTACTTTGAGTGGGATATATATTGTCACTGGGTGACCAGCATGGAAGTCACCAGTGACTGGTTTTTTTAATCTTGTTACAATTATGTGACTATTCGGACTAGTAACTGTGTTAGCTGGGAAATGCGTCTGTGTGAAGCAAAAATAAAGTTGAATCACAAGAAAGGCCGTGGATAGTCGTTCAGCCTTTTTAGGACGAAAAGCTAAAATCTCGCGAACTTGATTGGAGGAGCTGGAAAAAGGAAAGGGAGAAAAAGCGGAACAAATAGACAGATACGCTAAATACTTATTAGGGAGATTTTGCACATCGTTCCATAGCACACGGTAAACGCTAAGTCACGTGCTGACGTTTCTGCGCATGCTCTGCGAGTTTAGCGTTATCGTTTTCCGCTATCCGACGTTCGTTAGAGTATCATTTAGCGTTTACCGCGTCCTACGAAACGCTATGCAAAATCTACCTATTGTAAATCAACGTTTTTCGGGGATGAAAATGTATGTTAGGGTCTATTCACAAAATACATAATAAGTTTTTCAGGAACTTTAGACCCTCCGTGATGCATTTTCCATTGTTCTTAATGTGGAGAATGATACTTTGATAGATCCCCACCCCCCTTGAACGTATCACGTATTTTGTGAATGACTCCTTTTAGCAACATGATTTTTTAAAATTATTATTATCTATATAATATTCTCAAAAGTCTTATCATTATTATTTTACTTTGCACATGTATTAATAACACAGTAAAAATTAGGCATTCATTTTTATCTGGGATCCTTTTTTGAGCGTTCTAATATGATCTCACAAATAGTCAATTTTAGTACCAGTTTCTGTCTTGTTTAGTTTGCTAACTTCAGATTGATAAATGATCCGAGATATCGAACTAAATTGGTTCAGAGGGTGCATTGTTTCAATTGTTCCAAACTTCAATCTTACAAAAAACAAAAAATAGATGAAAAGGCCAGGGATCGGAACGTTTTAGGTTAGACCAGTCCAGGTGCGGACTGGACACTTATAATTCTTAAGAGTGCGGACTACAGAGCATAAATTTGGGGACAGAATTAAAAAATTCCAAAATTTGACTCCAATTTTGAAACTTATTACATTAGAAGATTTCCGTGAAATTCAGTACGAGGGTGGTTTTCGGGACACACAACACGAATTCGGGGTCAAAATTAAAAATTCAAGAAGTTCAATAAAATTTTGAAGATTTTATAAAATTGGTTACTTTTCGTGAAAGTCATAACAAGGGGGAAATTCTCAAATTTGAGCTAAAATTTGGAAAATTGGACTAAATCTGTAGATTTCCATTAGAGTCAAAAAAGAGGGAGCTTTTGAGTCTCAAAATACGAATTTGGGTTCAAAATTAAAAAAGCGACTTAAATTTGATAAATTATTGGATTTTTATGAATGTCAATACAAGGGGGATTTTTAAGTCACACAACACAAACTTGAGGTAAAAATCTAAAAATTTTAAAAGGAAACCCAACTTTTGAAATATTTATTAAATTAGTGAGTTTCTATGAAAGTCAGTAAGAGAAGGTTTTCTGAGTCACAGCATACGAATTTGGGGCAAAAATGCCAAAATTCCAAAAGTGGACTTAAATTTAGGAAATATGATTAAATAGGTAGATTTCCATGAAAGTCGATTACGAGAGGGCTTATCAAGTCATAGAACACAGAATGTTAACCTAAAATTTTGAAAATGATATTAATTTGGCCGCAAATTCCTCTTTTGTGACTCAAAACACGTTCTCTTACAGACTTTGATGGAAATTTACCAATTAAATACAATTTTCAAAATTTGTTTCAACTTTTTCAATTCTAACCTCCAATTTGTATTCTGTTACTTAAAACCCCACCTCTTACTGACTTTCATGGAAATTTACCAATGAAATATAATTTCCAAAACTTAAGTTGCTATTTTAAATTCTTGAATTTTGAACCAAAATTTGTATTATGAAACTCGAAACCTATTCCTATTTTCATGAAAATCTATCAATTCAATAACATTTTACCAATTTTGAGTCAAATTTTGGAATTTTTTTATTTTGACCCGAAATTCCTATTCTGCGCCCGAAACCCCTCGTACTGTCTATCATAAAAATGAAGAAATGTAATGAAATTAAAAAAATTTTAATTTAATTTCTTGAATTTTTTTCTTTTGACCCTACAATTTATTTTCTATGACACGAAAACCCCACTTGTACTTACTTTAATGGAAACCTAACAATTTAACTATATTTTTAAATTTCAGTGAAATGTGTGTCGAAATTAAAATTAAAAAAACAGAAAAATTATTTCTGTTTGGGAGAAAATTTAGCTTTTTGTAAAAATTTGTGTTTTTTTTTGCTCCAATTTTTTTAGGCGAAATTCGAAAAACCAAAAGTGCCAATGTTTTTTATAAACATTATCCTACATTTTATTCAAAAAAATATAAAAAATTGAAAATTAAAAATTCGTAAACGTTAGAGTGGAACCGTCACACTCAGGCTGATACCATTTCCGGGACACCTTTGGTCCGATTTGACCCATGTCCGCTTCATCAATTAAAATTTTTTTTCTTATTTTTTTACTGAAGGTGATAGATACCTTTAATAATATCGAGTTTGAAATTGGTACAAATTTTAAATTCCAGCTTCAAAATGACCGTATAAGTGGATTGATACCATTTCCGGGGCACCTTTGGTCCGTTTGACCCCCATCCGCTCCATGGATTTTTAATTTTTTTCTATTTAATTTACTGAAGGTGATACCTTTAATAATATCAAGTTTGAAATTGGCACAATATTTAAACTCAAGCTTCAAATTGACCGTATAAGTGGATTTATACCATTTCCGGGGCAAGTTTAATCGGATTTGACACTTTTTTGATGATAGAACATTAATTTTTAACTTTTTTTACACCTCGTGAATAATGTGTGTCGAAATTAAAATTAAAAAAACAGAAAAATTATTTCTGTTTGGGAGAAAATTTAGGTTTTTGTTAAAATTTGTCTTTTTGTTCGCCCTTTTTTTTAGGCGAAATTCGAAAACCCGAAAGTGCCAATGTTTTTTATAAACATTATCCTACATTGTTATGCAAAAAAATATGAGAAATTGAAAACTAAAAATTCGTAAAAATTAGTGTTGAACCGTCACACTCAGACGTCTCGAACTTCAGGCCTATGGCTTACCTTGGTTTCTAAACTTGACAGTTTAGAATTTGTTTTATCAGATTTAGTTATTGACAGATGATTCTCATTTCGAGCCTATTTCAATCCACAAATCGACCTTATTTTCTTAGATTGGCGGATCAAACTGAAGTGCAATTGTTTTGTTGCGTGAACTGTTTTAATACCGAATTAAGTTCTAAATCGAATACTAGTTTTTACAGTAAACCTTTAAGAGAAGCTAAAAAGGTAATCTAATTTCGTAGAATTTTGAAAAAATATATTTTTAAATTTGAAAATTTGAAAAAACTCCCTATTGTACGTGATCTTAACAAATAATAAACAAAAAATTCTACTGAAAAAAATGTGTAAAACATATAACCAAATAATTTATAAAAAACATAACTAAAAAAATTAAAAAATTTTTAAAAATCCCTGTCTTAGAGTTATTTACAATCATATGAATAAAAACATATTTTTAAGAATAATCCTAATTACAAAAGTTATAATTATAAAAAAAGTGTAAATAATAAAGCTGAAAACTTCCAAATTTGAAAGATACCATTACAGAAGCGAACTTCATGAAGAACAAATATTCAAGAGAATTAACTATGCAAAACTAGATGAGTAAATTATAAAGCAAAAATTCCTCGAATTGAACAAATGTAACCACACTGGGGCTGTTTTCTCCTCATATCCCTTTTAAAGCTTATTCGTAAAGTTTTATTTATTTTTGCATAGTTAATTATTTTAAATGTTTGTTCTACATGAAATTCGCTTCTGTAATGGTATCGTCAAAGTTTGGGAGTTTTCAGTTTTATTATTTATAATTTTTTTATAATTATAACTTTTTGAATTACGAGTATTTTTTAAAATATGATTTAATTTATATGTTTTATAAATTATTTAGTTATTTTTTTGTATAATTTCTTTTAGTAGAATTTTTTCTATGTATATTTTTATGAAGAAAACTAAGACCGAGTGTTTTCTCAAATTTTATTTATTAAATGGTTTCTCATTTCTTGATTTTCATTCGGTTAATGAAATTCTTATTACTCGTTTTCGAAAGTGAGAAAATTTCGCTTGTGAGATGTATAGCACACTAAAAACAAACATGAATATGCACTCATACAATTTTTCATAGTGTGTTATTCAATGAATAAATATCATTAGATACTGATAACATTTTGGTTCCACTACAAAATATGAAATTAACGTTAAAATTATTCTGCATAGAAAAATAATTGAAATTTTATCAAAAAAGAAAGATACTTTGTTTATTTAGTCTCAAATTCATGAAAAAAATTAGAAACAATTCTGTGGCAGAGAAAGTCAGAGAATTTTTATTAATTGAATCAATTTCTATTTATTTTTACTTTCAGGTGAATTGGAATAAAAAGACGTAACGTCACGTGAACAGGATTTACTATTTATATAAAACCAGCAGCAGCGCGAACCTTTCTTAAGATTTTATTCAACCGAGAAATCAAAAACCGCAAAATGTGGGAAAAAAGTCGAGAGAGTCGGTTAGGCGGGTTTAGCGGCTCCGGTTAAAATTTAAATTGGGCTTAGAAATTTCACAGAACCGCAAGTGAGAACGTGAAATACTCAAAATAAGTTTCAAGTTTAAAGCGAACTGTTGATTTGGATTGTGGATTATGAGTGTTCCATTTCATAACTCTGAGTGTGGTTAGGATTTATTGGAAAACCGTTTAAAGTATTAAATTAAATTCCTGTTTTGAGAATATTATCATATATTATGTTAAAGTTATTCACAAGGGACTGCTCCCGTTCTATCTGCAATTAATACTTCATTAATATTCCATGTTGTTAGGGAACAGTGTCAATCTAAAGTTAATCTGCATTTTGTAAACTTGGGTCAAATTGTGAGGAAGCGGTAAGTTGACATTTATGAATAAGTAATTTTCAGAGCAAGGGAGACTTTAAAAGCCTGTTTATTTTCGAATAAGGGAAAAGATGGATTAAGCATTTATTTGAAGATTTTGGAAGAAATCCTTGCAGAAAATTCTATTTTAAAATTATATACGGAACGTTGTCAAAAAGTTGAATATTCGAACTCATGCTTTGATTAATTATTATCTTACTAATTTTGATAATAGGTAGCTATTTATTAGTTTCTTAAAACTACTTACAATTATTTTGATATGCACGGAGAAACTTTGTACTGGAAAAGTTACTAAATTAGGTTACAATGGAGGGACAAAGGCGATAATTTGTATATTTTAATACAGTGGTAGTAAGCTGTACTATTTTCATATGAAAGTTTCGTGTTGATAATACCAATTCTTTGTATTTTCTGTAACAAAATCCTAGATAGGATAAATTAGTAGAGACATTATTAAATTGTATTAAAAGAATAGAAGTAATAAGTATCTAAAATAGCATAAAACACTAAATTTGTAAGAGGAACTACTATTGTCTGTAGGAATATGAATTGTACCATGACACTTCCTATTTCTTGCATTATAGAGTAAGACAAATTCGGAAGATTGCTCTGGAATATTAGTAAGTTACTTAGTAAGCGAGCCTAGCGTTGGACCGAGCGCAGCCGAGTGTGAACGATGTGAGCCGAACAACACAACGGCACAACACAACGTTTAAAATGAACCAACTGTCAATTAAAAATTTTAATTTCATGATTCTAGCTTAAAAATTGTTCATTTTGAATATTTTTATTTTAAAATATAAATTTTCTTTCATTTTCAACTTGCTAATTACAGTTTGGAAATCTTCAGTTCAGATCCTTATTACAATAAATTATGATAATTCGAAAAATTACAATTGAAAAATAAACCACATATTAAGTGCAAAAAATTATTTTAAAATCTCGTTATTAGGATATTTGATTACGTTTTAAGATATAGTGCTTAGAATTTGAAAAATGCCAGCTCTGTGAACAATCAATGAATGATTTAATGAAAATTAATTGAAGTGCTAGCATTTACTTCATAGAGGCGATCAATTTCTGAATCGCATAATCTGGTTTAGCAGGATGGAATATCGCCGTGCTGCCGCTTCGGAGACCCGTGTTCGATTCCCACAAGCCTTATGTTAATCACATTTTTCTGTTTCAGCTTGTAATATAATATTTCTGTATTTATATAATAAATTTATAAACTGCATTTATATAATCATATGTACTACTCCTGTAGGCCTATAGTCAGCATGTACGTCGTATGCTTGTGTAAAAGAGTAGTAAGTGTGTCGTGACCTTCAACGCGACGGGGCGCGTGTTGGGTTTATTTTTTTCGTCTGCTAATCCGACTGTACCAATTTTTACTAAGTCATTTACTAAATCAGTGCGCCAGTCTCTCTCGACATTACTACAGTTGTTTGCAAATATTGCAGTAAGTGGCTGTAATACATTGCTTTCTGGTTTTACTACAGAGGTTTGTAAATACTTCAAACCTTTTTTGAAATAAATGTAACATTTTTAGATTTGATTCCAATTAATTTTGTAGTTCGGCATGTAGTTACCAGTTACTACTCGAAGTAGTAAACATTACAAAAGTTCCGCTCTGTCCCTCCATTGCAAACTAGAAGTAGTAAAATCTAGTCTGATTTTTAGCAAATAGTGCAGCAAAAGGTTTCTCCGTGTGTCTCTCAGAAAAGATTTATACCGATAGATTTTGTAATTTGAATTTTTTTAGAAATAACCATATAATCTTTTCTCTCAAGAGCAATTCTCATAAGTTTCTTACTACATTTTAAATTCTTATTTGTTTTCAGAGTTTCGTAGTCCCGGGCTGAAACCCTCATACTTTCGGTGGATTGTCCATCCGTCCATCGTACACTTCTAAGTTAAGGTTAAGTTAGTCATGCTAACGTTAGTCACGGCTAATTAATCATGGCTCAGTTAGTCATGTAAGTCAGTAAGACACGACTATGTTGGTCATGACTTAGTTACTACTATTATATGCTAGTCATGGTTAAGTTAGCCACGATTAAATTAGATACAACAAGTTGATCATGTTCAAGTTAGCCATGATTAAGTTAGTCAAAACTTAATCACGATTAAGTAATTGACGATTTTTGAGATTATTGGTATATATCTTTTATTGAAAAATATATAAGTTGAACATTTTAAATACTAATTTAAATAGACTACAAAACCCTTTCTTGTTCAAGCAGGTCGCCTACTTTGAATACGTTTTAAAATATTAATAATTACGACTGAGATCCTTTAAATTAAAAAAATGTATTCAATTTGTTAAAAAAAAGACATAGTCAGCATTAAAACGTGAGAATGACAAGTAGATAAAGACCGATTTTTCGAAATGTTGTTTTTAACGGTCTTCAGAAATTTAGGACGCATAATGTATAATTTTGAAATTATGCGTATAATCATATTCTTTAATGTAATTTTTATGACATCGCGTTAATATTTAAATAAAAATTTGAATTTATAAACACCAGCACTGATCGGTCAAAACTTTTATAAATGGGTAATTTTATAATTTTAATGTAACTTTCAAACTTTTTATGCAAATATTTAGTATATTTTATCTTAAGAAGGCGGAAAAAGGTTATCTTACACTTTATGCAATTTGCGATTATGGCAATTTCTCATTAAAAGAAATGTAAATAAGATTTTATATAGTATCAGTTTTACGGTGTTCATTAGTCATTCAATGGGTTGGGAGTTCCATGACTTCAAGGATCATTATTTAAAGTACCGAAAACTGATATTATGTAAATATCTATAAAAATTTCTGGTTAGAGTTGATGCTTTTCCACATACTTTTATCATTTTAACCGAATTGTCATCACATATAGTTTAGAAATAAATTTAGTTTTGGTCTTCATAAAATTAATCTGCGAGATGTATGAGACCTCACATGGACCGAATATTTTAACGCGAAGATTGTACAGAAGGATAGACAAGAGTATAGAAGAATTACTTGAAGAAGATCAAACAGGGAAACACGAGAAGCACTTCTAGCTCTAAGATTAATTCAAGATGGTATAGACATTCGTGGAATTTCGTAGATTTAGAAAATGAATTTGGTACTTTGATTTGGACGAAGCTATTTCGAATAATGAAACTATGGGGACGAAGATAAAGTGATAGGAGAGTTATCGAGAACCTACATAAGAATGAAACTGGGGTAATAGAGATTGGTATTGAGGAAGCTGAAGCGAATATTACGAAGGGAGCGAGACTTATACCCTATCATCATTGTTGTTCAACCTAGATATATAACGTACGCAATTAATGAAATAATAGAGGAAAATAATAATATAGGAGTCGCAAAGTACAGGAGGAGATGATCCAAATGCTCATAGACGGCAGTTCGTCATTTTCCCGCCTATAGGGGAGAGTCAGGTAGTACTGGCCACTTAAACTTTTTTGTTAATAAGCAATCATGCCCCCAGCGTAGTCTGTGTATATTTCAGAATTGTTACAAAGTTATACCTACTATACGTAAACGCTATTATATATATATATATATATATATATATATATATATATATATATATATCAATTTGAAATCTTTTGAAATCAATTGAAAACTCCTTAAAATCTTTCATAGTATCTCAAAATATTTCAAATTCTTCAAAATCTTTTGAAATTCCTTGCAATTGTTTAAAGTTCTTGAAAATTCCTTGGATTATAAAAAATACCCTATAGTCTTTAAACTTCTTTAAAATCCCTTCAAATGATCAAAATCAATTCCTTAAAGTATCGGTGATTTTTTTTTAAATAGGAGTGTCCCTTCAGAGCGTAAAAAAGCTTAATTTGAATATCTTTTTAAATTATGCAATGTTGGATCTGTAGACATACACAGATCTCTGACATACTTCTATTCAAACCGAAAAAAAATACTTATTCGAATATGTCTCTATAAGGAAATGAAGATTTTTATCCTATAGGTAAAGTAGAACCGAAACTTACAAGAGTTTCACAAATGATATTCAATATTATAACTATAATTAACTTATAATATAAATCACAGTTATTATTATTATTATTATAGATTAGCAGTTCGAACTCGAAAGTTCATTGCCTCATCTACCCGAGACCGCCACACATCTCTGTCTTGTGCATTCTCCATCCAGTTTAAGTAATCATGTCCTAGTTCTTTTAGATCATCCCTTACATTTTTCTCCCATCTGTTTCTCGGTCTGCCTAGGGGTCTCTTACCAGTCGGTCTCCCTCTTAAAACTTGCGCCACTGTTCTTTCATTGCCCATTCTTGCTACATGCCCCGCCCATCTTAATTTACGCGCTTTCATTACTCTATTAATATTTGCTGACCCGTAGAGAGCGTGCAGCTCATCATTATGCAGTTTTCTCCACTCGCCGGTCTCTTCGTCCCTTTTTGGACCATAGATTTTTCTAAGTACTTTATTCTCGAAAACTCTAAACCTATTCTCTTCTCCTTTCGTCAGCGCCCACGTTTCACACCCGTACATGACGACCGGCATTATTATCGTTTTGTAAATTCTTACTTTGATGTTTCTAGATAGCGATCGCGATTTTAGTAGCGAGTTTGCTGCATAATAGCACCCATTGCCAGCGTGTAGCCGCGCATTGATTTCCGTTTTAATCTTATTTTCGCTAGTTATAATAGACCCGAGGTATTTAAACTCGTTAACCCTTTCGAATTTCATATTTCCGGCCATTAGATCCCCGTCTTGATTACTTTCTCCGGACCTGACGACGGTCATATATTTTGTCTTCGATTCGCTAACTTCCAAGCCAATCTCTTTGGCTTTTGCGATCAAGATTTCTGCATTTTTAGCTACCGTTTCTTTATCATCCCCTAGTACGTCGAGATCATCCGCATATCCAAGAATTTGTATTACCCCATTGAGGGTAGCACCGGTCGGATTCGCCTGCACTTGCCTAACCACGTATTCTAAAACTAAGTTAAAAAGGACGCACGAAAGTGCATCGCCCTGTTTCAGGCCATCGCGGATCGAAAACTCTTCAGATAAACTACCGTTTACGCGTATTCTACCCATACTGCCGCTTAAGCAAATTTCGATAAGTCTAACCAATTTTCTTGGCACACCCAAGAACTCTAGGATCCAGTACATTCGCGCGCGTATAATAGAGTCGTAAGCTTTTTTAAAATCGATAAATAGCTGATGTACTGCTTCATTAAATTCCCATTTCTTTTCTAACAGTTGTCTAATTGTAAACATTTGATCGCTTGTAGATCGGTTTCGGCGGAATCCACACTGGTAATCCCCAATGATTTTCTCGGCAAAAGGAGTTAGTCTACTTAGGATAACATTAGACAGGATCTTGTAGCACGAAGGCACAAGTGAAATTCCCCGATAGTTGTTACAGTTAGTTTTATCGCCTTTTTTAAAGATGGGAATAATGATAGAGGTATTCCATTCTTCCGGCATGCGTTCTGTTTTCCAAACTGCGCGTATCAATTTACAAATTTGCCTTGTGAGGCAAGGGCCTCCATTTTTTATCAGTTCTGACGGTAGGTCATCGATGCCCGCGGCTTTGTTATTTTTCAACTTCTTTATGGCCATTTCTATTTCTATATCAGTAGGATCGTTAATTAGTAGATCAGCAGTGTGGATTTCGCCGAGATTACCTTCAACGGGGGCTTCGCGTACATTTAATAGTTTATCGAAATAATCTTTCCATAAATTCAGTCTCTCTGTCGCATCGGCTACTAGATTGCCATTTTCGTCCCTCATTACTTCCGTTCTACTTTGAAAGCCTTTCCTTATAAAATTGATTCCCCTGTACATCTCACGCGGGTTATTTTGTTTATTATGCGCTTCTATTGCTAGTATTTTATTCTTTTCCCACTCCCTTTTCTTGGATCTATAGAGCCTATTTGTACTTTTGCTAATCTCGAGATATTTCTTATGTGTTTGATCGCACTTATTTTGTAAACTACTTAGTCTGGCCTTCCGACGTTTCTCAAACCAGAGTTTGCACTCTTCGTCAAACCATGGTTTGCTTTTGGTTACTTTCTTAAAACCTATCGTAAGTTTCGCGGCTGCCTTTATCGCCTTTTTCGTATTGCTCCACAGGGTTTCCGGGTCCTCCTCGTGATTATTGTTATCGTCTCTCTGTTCTTGGAGAGCGCCGAAACTATTAGAAATCTCAACTTGGTAATTTAATGTTTCTGTTGCTGTTTTGAACTTATCTATATTGAAACGAACTGTTGGCTCTGTGCGGCTTGTTTTCTTACTTAACGCTAGCCTAGATCTTAGTTTTACTATCACGAGAAAATGGTCTGAATTTAAATCCGCTCCCCTATACGATCTTATATCGAGAATGTTTGTATGACGTCTTCTGTCAATTAGAACGTGATCAATCTGATTGTGAGTCTTACCATCTGGTGATGTCCAGGTGGCCTTATGTATATTTTTATGCTTGAAAAATGTGCTTTTGACAACGAGGTTCTTTGAAGCTGCAAAGTTTATTACTCTGGTTCCATTATCATTACTGACGTCATGCAAACTTTCTGATCCTATTGTAGGCCTATACATTGGTTCTTTTCCAATTTTCGCGTTAAATTTCCCCCAATACTATTTTTGCGTCAAACGTTGAGAACTTGTCAAAAACCTGCTCGATTGTTTCATAAAAAAGATCTTTAGTGTCTTCGTCTTTGTCCTCGGTGGGGCAGTGCACATTGATTAATACGTGTTTGCTGAAATTACCCTTTAGTACAATGTATGATAACCGGTCGTTAATGAATTGCATGTCGATAAGTGCTTGCGAAATTCGTTTATTAATAAGAAAACCAGTCCCCAGTCTTTGCCCCTTAGCTCCTCCCCAGTGCAAAGTATAGTTATCCCTAGAAGTTGACGCGAAATCGCCCGACCAGCAGGTTTCTTGAAGTGCTATTACGTCAGTTTTGTATTCAATTGCTATCTTAATGAGTTCGCTAAATCGGCCAGTTTTCAGACTACGCGCGTTTAGAGTTCCCACCCTTAGATCTTTAACTGTAGTTTTTTGTTTTTGCAAGTTAGCCATGGTAGTTTCAAGATAATCCGCACGTTAGGATCCTAGTCCGATCGTAGGTGAGTCCACTGTCCCAGGAGTGATAACCCCCATACCTCCCTAGGTCTAAGTATGGGAGCTTTCCGACTCTGACAAGGACCATGTCAACTTGTCGTCAGACACATTACAGTTTCATCCTCGTACCCTAACGTCCCCCTGCAAGGCAGCGCGCCTACTGGCATCAATACCCCTTTGGCCCTATGCAGGCGAATCATTCCACACATCCCTTGCGGGCAGTGTCATCGCTGCAGTGTCCAATGGGCAGCAGGATTTTTCCCTTACAAGATTTTTAGTTTTGGTTCGGGTATAGTTTCTAGGTGGGTACACGCTGCACCTTGGCTTGCCAGAACCCACCCATTGTGTATGAACGCGAATGGGTGGGTCCCCCCCAAGCCACGGTTGTCGTGTACCTATTTTTTACCAGTGCTAGATTCACCACACCCACGACTGGCTCCTATCGGCTGTCCGCGACTGCTTATTCTTGTATTCGCAGTTAACCTTGGGGGCTGTTCAGCCTTACGGGCCGTTCCTCTATCCGCAACCTGAGGACGCGCTACGTAGTGGTGATAGGAAACCCACCGAGTAGAAATCACAGTTATAGAGTGTAAAAATGAATAATTTGACAATTTCTTGTTTGCGTAAAAAGTTTGAAAACAGACTACCAGAACAATTGAGGTTATGGTTATCTTATAATATATTCATGTATTTCGCCTTTTACAGACTTTACAGTGCTAGGGTTGGGAACACTGATCCACCTCTTTCTATCTCTGTCGCTATTTAACACAGTAGCAGTAACACGCCTCGACGCTATACTCTTCTCTTTACTCACCATCTTTATTTCTTTCATCATTCATTCATATTGTATACAAACACGCGGATCACATTACTATTATTATTATTATTATACCATTAAGCCGTTTGCCTTTCGGGGTAGGCGTGACTTGCTCGGTTGGAAAGTAGTGGTGTGTATATGGGTATATAGGTATAGAGTAGATAGGTAGGGGATAAATAGGTATATAGGTGTATAGTTAGGTATATAGGTATAAGGTATATAGGTGTTAGGTATAGATATTTTAGATTGATCTGGAATTCTCGTGTTATTTATTTAAATGACACGTTTATTCCGCAACACTGCTCCGACACAGGTTGCTGATCAATCTCTCTAGAGTCACCCCAAGTGAAGAGCCTCACAAAATTGTTATGTATGGTTCCCCACTTGGGCCCATTAGTTTCCAAGGTCTTTGTTTCAGGCGTCATTCATTCTATTGTCACTCTGTTTATAAACTATTTGTCGCCACACTTTTCTGTCCTGGCATACTAGTCTAGCTTCCTTCACGTCCATGCATTTTTTCATGCAGGCTCTTGTGTTTCTATGGCTTCTTATGTCTCTACCACGAAGGAATAGTAAGGAGTGGTATCACCCTATGTGTTTGGTGAGCAGAGGTGGGACAAGCGACGTCCAAGAATTCGTTAATGCTTGCCACGAATGAAAACTCGTATGCACGGTCGTGCACATGCGCAGAGCTGTTTTCGCAGTCACGTGTTATACCCACTCCCCTACATTATATTTTGACATCTCGATGCATATGTAGGTTATGTTCGTTTGTGTTTTTATTTTGTTGGGTGTATATAACGTTCCTGAATTAAAATCGAGAAGGAAAATGGCATCAAAAATACGAAAAGGATCTAGAAAGTGTAAGTACTACAATAACATTATTATAATCATTTATGGATTACGTAAGTAAGGGATAAAGTTAATTTCAGTGAACAAAATATTGTAGGTTAATATGTGCAAAATTTTTATATTTTATGAGCATTAAATAATTGCACATTTAAATATGTACTCTTTAATTTTTATTGAAACATTCACATTCACAATTTTATTTTACTAAACCGGCAGCACAGAAATGTTCAAAACAAAACACAAGTTCGAAACTTCAAACACGTGTTGACATCGTTGGCATGGCAACCGCCAGTGCGCATGTGCACGACCGTGCATACGAGTTTTCATTCGTGGCAAGCATTAACGAATTCTTGGACGTCGCTGGTCCCACTCCCCACTTACAGGGATACTACTCCTTACTATTCCTTCGTGGTCTCTACGGATCAATGTCTCATTTACAGATTCTAACCATTCTTTCGGCGGTCTACCTCTGGGCATTCTACCATTTACTTTGCCTTTATACACTTGTTTGGTCAGTCGTTCATCTTTCATTCTTTCAAGATGTCCGAACCATCTTAACTGATTTCTTTCCCATGTGTCAACTATTGTCTCTTTTGCACCACATTCTTTGAGGATTGCCTCGTTTCGGACTTTGTCCATCAGTGTTTTCCCGCATATTATGCGCAGAGGTTTCATGCCGATCGCGTTAATTTTACTCCTGTCCTTTTCTTGACAGGTCCAATACGAAGAAACACGTTGTCGTATTATCGAACTCAAACTACAATTCGATGATTACTATTTCCAACAGTGATCCCGAAAGACATGCGCATGCTTCGACTGAATGGCACTCATTGGCTCTAGTTCGTGTACGTATTCAAAATTCGGCAAGATTCGTAGTTTTGCACACGATTGAAACTCGAAAAAAGCTTTAAATTTTTTATTTATTATAATGAATCATCGTGGAAGCATTAAATCTATTAAAAATTATTATTATTGTTAAGCATGATAATTAATTTTTCCTGAGTGGCGCGAAACATTTATACAGAGGGTGAATATAAAAATGCATGTCGAACATCAACATGTCACGAAACAGTATTTGAAATGTGTATCTTTTAACTTTTATATATTTATTTAACCTAGAATTAAAATTGTACGTCATTTTTATTAATTTTGTTCACGAGGGATACGTTTGGTCCCATGGGATAGCTAGGGTCCCGTAGGATTGGTGGGTTTCTGTCGGATAGGTCTTGTATCGAGTAATAAGTATATTCTAGACTCTAGAGTTACAACTATATTTCCGAGTAATAAGTGGGGTCTCGAAGGATACCTGTACCCGTGCAGAAATTTCGATCTGGCCCCGATCGGGGCCAGACTGGGCCGAATCGGGCCCAGATCGGGAATCCTGATCGGGGCCAGATCGCGGATGAAACACACATCCAGACCGGGGCCAGGTCGGGACTCCCGATCGGGAAACCCGGTCGGTGCCCGATCGGTGCCCGAACAGTCTGATTATAATCCAGTTTATGAATTTCGCGAATAAAGAGCAAATTTTAAATTATAAACTTTTATTTATTTAAAACCGAAATAACATACATTTAATTTAAGCAAACTCGAAACTAGTGCATGGTCCTCTCCTTTCGACGGCCACCCCAATCTTTGGAATTTCCAATAATGGTTTCAATGTTGCTTTTCAAATTTAGCACAAATAACAGCTGGAAATATATATAATCGCATCATTATTTTAAGTTAAAATTAAAGTAGTACGGGCACCCCAAGAACAGGTTTCAGAAAAAAATGTTTAATTATACTTTTAAGAAACGTAAAATTATTTTCGATGGTATAAATTGCCAGGAGAAGGTTTGCTTTTTATGAAAAAATGTAAAATTACCTGAAATATAAAAAACCAATGTTCAACAAAACAGCTGAATTTTTCACCGAGAAAGGTGATTTTTATCTGAAAATTTAAATTCTCCATTTTTGATTAGAAATGTATCCTTTATAATTTGAAAATTCAACTATTTGTTAGAAAATTCATGTGAGGAAAATTCATCTTTTCGAATTAAAAATTCAACAATTTTGTTGAAAATAAATGTTTTTGTTGTTGTTCAAAATTTGTCTTTTTTATTGAATTCAACTGGTTGAAAATTCGTTTTTTTTTCATGAAAATTAGTTTTGTCAACTGTAATTTGGACGATTCATTTATATGGTTGAGTATTTGACTTTTTGGATTAAAAATTGAACTACATACTCTATTAAAATTTCATCTAGTTTCTTAAGGTTGGAAGTTGAACTACTTAGTTCAAAATTTTATTTGTTGGTTGACGAATCGTCTTTTATTTAAAAATTGAACTACTTTGTACAAAAATCGATTTTTGTTGGTTGAAAAATGATGTTTTTCAATTGAAAATGTAAATATTTCATTTCTGGTTGAAAATTGAGTTCATGAGTTCAAAACTGGCCTTTTTTATAGTAAATCAATTTACCTGGCTGAAAATTGATGTATTTTCTGAAAAAAATCTTTTTTTCAGGTTGAATTGAACTGTTTTTGATTTAAAACTAAGACCTTTTTTGACTGAAAGTAAAAATTACTTGGTTAAAAGTTAAAGTTAAAGTTTAAACTTGTTCATAAAAATGAAACAATGTGGTAGAAAATGACATTTTTGTTGAAAATTCATTTTTTTTGTTATAAATTTAATAATTTAGTTAAAAATACATATTTTTGGATTGAAAATTCAACTATTTAGTTGAAAGTTGAACTACTGTGTCAAATATTTACTTTTTTTAAAAAGATTCACCTCTTTGGTTGAAAGTTAAACTTTTTTGTTGAAAATTTGTTTTTTTTACATTCTCATTTTGTTTTGTTAAAAGTTAATTTCTTACCTGAAAATTGAACTATTTCATTTTTGGTAAAAAATCTCTTTCTTCAGTTGGAAATTCAACTATTTAGTTTGAAATTCATCTTTCTTGATTGACAATTCATCTATTTGTTTAAAGATTCAACTTTTCAGGTTAAAAATTCAACTGTCTTCAGAAAATAAGCCTTTTTGCTTGAAAACTGAACTATTTCGTTAAAAGTTAAACTAATTTCTCAAAAATTAGCTATTTTTGCTTGACAGTTCAACTATTTGATTGTTAATGCAACTGTTTGGTTGAAAATAATTTATTTTAGTTGAAAATTAATTTGTTTTTTTCGAAAATGCATCTTTTTGGGTTGAAAATTCAACTTTTTTGTTGATAATACAATATATTTTGATTTCAAATCATAGGAATCTAAAGTGTTTCATATTAAATTAAATATGCGGTATTTACAAAAACAATCCAAAAATGGTAAAATAATTTAGATTAATAATAATTAAACTGGTCCCGAGAAACTAAAATAAAAACAGTTCATGACAGCATTTATAGGATGAAAGTTGAAGAGTGTTCCAAAATGTTAAAATTTGTCAACGAAACAAAAAAACAGTGTAAAAAGTATTCAGTAAATTACCTTGCTCATCTTACTCCTTGGCCCAAACGTAATCCAAAAGACAGGGCAGAAGAAGAAATACTGTTGCTAAATTTCCCATTTCACATCGCGGAAAAAGAGATATAACCACACTTCTCGACATTCGAACACATACTCCAAATTTTGTGCCTCGAACAAATTCATAATTTGAACAGATTGATCAATATTGAGTTCCGGATCACTTACATTACCATCTATAATAATTTCATCTACATTTATTGAGAAAAGACAAGTTAATTGATGTTTAATTTATCAGAGGTTAGTTTTCAATGAGCCGCAGAGCGTAATTACTTACTTTAATTTTCCTCACTCAGGTTTCGAGGTATATTGGCTAGTGCTCGATGCCTCCGAACAAGTGGCGTACTCGCCTTAGGCATTTTCAATGATAGACAGGATATTACAAACGAGTAATATTCGAAATTCACTGCACTGTCAAAAAACAATACCCAGCACTAATTCTGTGAGCGCATGGAGATGGCGTTTCAGTAGGAAATCGGTCTGGCCCGGTCTGGCCCAAGTATGGGTCACAGAGTTCTACCGATCAGGGCCAGATCGGGAATCCCGATCGGGGCCAGATCGGTATTACGTACGAAATCGGGCGATTTCTGCACGGGTACTCATAAGGGATAGGAGGCCCTGAGGAATAGGGGAAGTTCCATGGGATATGTTGGTCCGGGATGATAGGTCGGGTCCCGAGGGATAAAAGAGGTCCCGTGGGATAGGTGGATTCCGTGGAATAGGAAGGGCCCTAATAAACAGCAGAGTCCCGAAGAGTAACGTACTGTCCCGAGGGATAGGTGGACTTCCGTGGATTGGGGGATAGGTTCAGTCCTGAGGGATAACTGCGATCTTGAGGAATAGGTGGTGTCCGCTAGATAGCTAGGGTTTCGTGGGATAGTTGGGTTCCGTGAGTTAGTAGGAGTCCCGAGGGATATGAGGGGTCTCATTCATGCCCTGGAGACCATGCCCCCTATAGAGGCAATGTAATTCGACCCTAGGAGCACAAAAATGGAATTTAAAAAATGTCCGTGTGTGTGTAACTTTCTTCGGTTAACCATACACTGGAACTTGGAATCATGGCGTCCGAGTTTTAGTTCTTCCGAGAACCCAGGTGCGAAATTGGGTCGGCTGCCAGAGATTGACCATCGGCCCAAAGTCGGCCCTGCTTTGGTAACCGATCTACGGTAACCAGAGTTGGGCCGACTAAGGTGTTTTCAGGCTGTCATGAACGGAAAAAATTTATCCGTGAAGAAGTCACGAACTTGTAGCTAGGTCTCGGATACGAGATAAAAAAATGAAACATTAAATCCTTATTTCTATGAGAAATATATGCATAAATTTCGAAGTTTCTTACGAACAGTTCGAATTTCCTACGAACAGTTCCTGAAAATTTCAGACTGAAATAAAAAGAGGAAAAATTTTATTTGTGCGATTTAATTTTATATTAATTTATAAATTCGCAACTCAGAAGATTCGAACCTCAAACACTGCTGACTCACCAGTTTCTAAACATAAACCAGGAGTGCGTAAACACGCGCAGCCATCGAGGCCAAACAAAATAGATATTATAAAACTTCTAGCCACTCATTCGACGAGCTCGAGGCACACATACGAGCGCACACACGCACCGCGCGTGTGTGCGTCGCCCACGTACAGGGCGACTTAGTTTGGAGTTCCCAGATTTGTCGGGCAAGCTCGTGAGTGCTCTGAGAATCTTTTCCCAATCACTCGTAATATTTTTGTAATTATTCACGTAAAAAAAAGTGATGAACCGTTTTAGAATTTTCACATCGAGTTCCTCAATCTTTCTCAAAGTTCGCAGGTTATTTACGAAAATACATAAATATCTGATGAATTTTTCTCATATCCGAGACCTAGCTACTAGTTCGTGACTTTTTTACGGATAAATTTTTTCCGTGTGGTCCCACCGACATTGGCAACTGACGTCGGCAGCGGGCGAAAAGCCGACTGTCGGCCCAATTCTGGCCCAACGTTGGGCCGACCATCGGATGAACTGTGGCAGATTGGTCGGTATGACCGCAAAAATGCGGTCGGTCCAACTCTGGATACAGCAGTCAGTTAGCCACAAGTCACCTTGATGCACCCGACGGTCGGTCAAACCTGGGCCCGAGTATGAACAGACCGTCGGATAAACTCTGGTTCATTGTTTCAAAAAGACCGTGAAAGTACGGTCGGCTCGACTCTGGGCAAGAGATGGCTCGACCATCGGCATAACATTGCATTGTATAAGTCATTATGATGCACCCGACGGACGGTCAAACCTTGGCCCAAATATGGGCTAGCCGTCGGATATACTAGGGTTTAAAAAAAGTTTGAAGAAATGTTTCAAAAAAATTGTTTAAAACAATTTTTTGATAAGAAATTTTTGAGAACAAACATTTTGGAAAAAAAATTGTTGAAGAAAAATTCTTGAAAAAAATTTGTTGAAAAAAATTAAAACAAAAATTTTGAAAAAAAAAATGGTTGAAAAAAATTTGTTGAACAAAAATTTAAGGGTTTCCGCCCGGGGCTACGAAAGCCTAAAAATTGTAATCGATTTAAGTTATTTATTTAAAAAAATTTTAATTTATATTCCCGTTAACAGATAATTTATTTGACATCTACATGATGTAATATAATAATACTAAAATCAATGAGAAAAAAGAGTTAACAAATTGTTTTTCTTAACTGCTTTGAGCTGTAGCTTATGAGGATGGTTTTTTCATTGACTTTCAATTCTTTAGGTATAGAGTAATGGGTAAGACTCCCGACTGCTAGGCGATAGATTCAGGTATAGGCGTAGGTTCGAAACCCCGTAGCGTTAGAAATTTTATTTGTAATATAATATTTAAAAATGTAATATATGTATTCATTCTAAGCAGGACCATTAACGTTTATAGTCAAAATACTCGCAATCAATTATTATTTATTTTTTGAATACCACATTGTTGTCCAAGGTTGGGCCGACATCATCTTAATAGATGGCCCATATATGGGACCAAATGTCGGGCCGACCTTGTGAAGCCAAAGGCGGTTGACCGTTATCATTTAGCTGGTTGGCCCGACCAGTGGCGCACAAAGTTCGACCGACCGTCCGACGGTTGGCCCGACCGTGGGCCGACGGTCAATTCGCACGTGGGAAGTAATGGCCTCGGAATGTGGTGATGTTCGGAGCAAGGGAGGCTTGCTCAGTGAAGCGTGACAAACAAGGAGGAGGATCGCACTCTCCGCGCGTTAGTTGCATCATGTTACGTCATCCGTGCAAATCCAACAGAAATGATTCACGCGCCCCTGCCTGTTTACGTTCGGAGTGTCTGGATTTATATCTAAGGGCACTGCGAGCAATGCCCGAAACCGGTCATAATTCCAAGTTCCAGTGTATTTAAAAAAGTACAAAATCCAATAAAATTGGAACGAATTGTAGTTCCAATTGTTATAAAGGTCTGATAAGATTTTTAATTAGATCGCCCAATTACAACTTTTGCGTTTTGCGTTTAAATTTTCTTTAAAAAATGTTAATTAGTAAATTTTTTTCCCATTTTTGCAGTAAAATGAAAATTTCATAGTAGATTTGTAGGATGTTCCGGGATGCATCGATTAACCTATTGTTGATTGGCGAACCTTCAATGATCTTTCATGACTTCTACCAATACCGATTTATAAAATTTTAAAAATGGTTTGCCTTTTTTATTCGTCGATTTTACCTATTGCCGAACCTTTTATGATCTTTCGTGAACAATCAATAGTGATTTATAAAGTTGGCAATTTTTTTTTACTTTGTGCATATAAGTAAAATTTTTTTCTTTATAACACAATATGATTTTCGGTAAGACAGAAACATACGCTTGAGAAATATTGTACGTGTCCATTTTTTTATTTTTCTAGTGAAAAGCCTCTCTCTATGAGAACGCAAAATGCTCATAGAATTATAATTAGTTTAAGAAATTTTTAAGAGTTTTAGGTACTTTTTATTTAATCGTGCACTGTTTAGCTTTCCAGTAATAATTCAGTGAACTATATTGCTATTTTATGAAAAATGTGATTGTTATAAAAAAATTGTATAAAAAAATTGCGGTTCGAGGCATTAGATATATTTTATCTCATTTCTCCAAAAAATGACATCTAGTCGTTACAATTACCATCAAAATTATTACTAGAGGTATTCAACCAATCAAAATTTCTTATTACAGAATTCTATAGAATGTTGGATTGGAACCTTCAAAATCAGTCCAATGTTTCGCAATATTGAAGACACTTTGGTAATTGTATTAAGTATCGACGAAGGGATAATAAGGATATTTAGAAGAATAATAAGAATAAGAATGATCAGTTTTACTAATGATCCAAACAGCGTATGCATATATATGTTTGTTATATTTTTTCATTAAAGAGAGAAATTATAGTTGCAGCGGGCAGTTGTATGTTATTCTAGTATAGTAACATCACAAGTGACGGGAGGACAAAGCACAATTTGGTCTCACGAATATCAAAAAGAAATAAGGTTTTCACGCAAAAGGCAAAGTTACAATAACATCTAATATAGATTTAAGACTTAGGAAGAACTGAAAACATACGTACGGGGTGTAGTTGCAAAATGTGAACTATGGGGAAAGGAGAAAGAGGAAGAATACAGAATAAAAGCGTTTGAAATGTGGAATTTTATTGGAAGACGATGCAGATAAAAGTAGTAGCCAAAGTGAGAAACAAATAAGTATCAGAATTTGTTTAAGAAATAAGTTTGTACAGTGTGATAAAGAAACGACGTCATAGGTTTATGGGACACATACTTCGGCACGAAGAGCTAGTGGGAAATACGTATTGTAGAAGGTACAGCCCGTGCAGAAATCTTTATGTGGACCTGGTAAGGTTCTGACCAGTTTGCCTCACTTCTAGTGTGGCCCTAGTCAGGTAAACTGACATAAACCACACATAGCTCGTAACGCTTTTGCAACAACGTCCTAGTTTCTGAAATTATAATATTTGTACAAAATACAGATTACTTCGAAATGAGAAAGTGCATTTATTACTTTTTAATCAAAAATATACTTTTTCTTAAAATCTTTTAAAGGCTTTTAGGAATCTTTTAGGAACAGCCGGGTGCCATATCCGGTTATATGGCACGTATTTTCTCACCAATGAATCATATTAACAGAACTCGTCCAGTTTTTGTCTTGAACAATGATATTCTTTCACTTAAGGTAATGAAATTACCACAATCGCGTCAGAATGTATAAGTATTCTTACTTCGTTTAGGCGTTCCCTTGCGGCTTCACACGCATGTACAACGCCATTAAAAGAGGAAAACATATGTACAAGGTTAGGTTTTTAGTCTGATCAAAAAGAGTATGTGCCTAAATAATTATAGATACCCATATTTTAAAGCCCGATTAATGCCCGATTATAATTAAAATTTTTTTATTCAAAATAGAAATACTGGTCAGAGCCTTCTCAGCGCTTCTTTTTAAATGGGGCTGATTAGGGCACCTCATGCACGGGAAGTGGACATTCTCGTAACTTTATAAACTCTTATATTCCAGTACGGATTTGCTGGAATACATATAAAATATGCCTTAGGTAAATAGGAAACTTAGGGTTTTGGTTAAAACCCAAGGGAATTAGCTAACCGCAGGAGTTCAGGAAAGTCATTTGAATTCCTAAAGTGTTTTAACAATATAAGAAAAATCTCAAATTTAAGCATAAAATTAGTCTTTATTTTGTTTTATAATTCATTTTGAGTTTAAAATTAAAATACATTTAACTAGGATATTTGAAAAGATTTGTTACGAAGCGATTTGGAATCGCTAGACAATAAATACAATTTGTAGAATAGACAATTATTAATAAATTTTTTTAATTCATTTTATACGCAACAATCTTTACTTATTGAAAGTATACGCCTTTCATCTATATGGTACCCTCTCGTTGCCACCAAAGTGCTTCCTGTTGCAACAAAAAAAGTTTCTTGTGAACGCATTTTTGTAATTGATACTTCAATTTGTGTAGTCTTTAATGGATCAGAGTTATGATCAATAATATGCAATCAAACTTAGTGTATTTTAATTTCAAATTCAAAATGAATTTGAGTCTTGGAACAAAGTACACTTTCAATAAGAAAATATTGTTGCTTATAAAATTGATAAAGAAGATTTAATGAAAATGGTTTATTCAACCAATTTTATTCATTGCCTAACGATTACAAATCGCTTCATAAATTTTTTTCAATCATACTAATTCAATGTATTTTAATTGTAAACTCTAAATAGTCTAAATGAATTATAAAACAAAATAAAGACTAATTCTATGATTGAATTTGTTATTTTTGTAAACACCTAAAACGCTTGAGAAATTGAGAAAAATGTCCTGAAAGTGTTCTAAATTCCTGAATAAATCAGAGATTTAGAGAAAAGGTTATACCCGAATGGAAGATTTTCCTTGACTCCTGCGGTTAGCTACTTTCCTAGGTTTTTTTGCCAGAAACCTAAATTTTCTAATCACCTACGACATAAACATATATTGTTCATATTTAAAAAGATCGAGAAAGTCTACTACATTTTCGTGATTTTGTCAGAAAATACACAGTATTAAAATTTATAAGACAAAAAACAAAATAAAGATCAAGCTTCCATATTTATCAGAATTTTATATTTCAAAACTAGTCACATAAGACTCATTCTTCACCCTGTATAATTTCATTTTTGGTGTTCATTATTATTACTGTCATGTAAGGCTGGTCCACCTAAGACCCGTAGAACTGCGGTTGAAATCTATTGTACTATGCATTTTTATTTTAAAAATGGGTCACCCTTGCTGCTAAAGTATCATTCAAGTCCTTTAGCATGAGTACATATACCGCCAGACGACTCCACTTCACTGGGTACGAGCCTGTGAAGATTTTTCTTTCAATAAGGTGCACTTAGGATCACTGTATGAATTTAATCAAAACCAGTGATAACCCGCGGTTGCATTCGAATTGATTAGAAACTGCAGAAAACCACCCCCCGAGTTCATCCGGTTTTTCGACAGTCGAGTTTGAAGGCAAACATTCGACCTTACCCATCGCATGCACACAATTATTCTCAGCGTCAAACCTCCCGCTCGACATTAGTTAAAACTCAGCGAATACACAACCTGATCGTAAGTGGCAGATGGTTACCCATCCGAGTGCTATCCGCGCTCAAAATGGCTTGACATCTGGACTCTTCCCGAGTCGAGATTCGTCTCGCAACTAATGCCGTCGGTATTTTTTGCGTTTATCCACTTTTCATTCTAATGTCTTCACATTATTTGAATTTTATAAAATATAAACATGTTTCCTAATTTTCCTTCTACACTAAATCTGAAGGTACCAGCTTGATATGCAACATAATATTACAATATATTGGTACCTCAAGATTTACTGTGTGGTAGTAACAGAATCTGTCCAGGATGTATACATTCAAATTAATCAACCGAATAAAGTTGAATCTGCATTAAAATTACTGTCTTTTGCATATTTAAGTATTTGATATTTAGGTTAATGCCCCAAATCTCATCTTTCAAGATTATAATAAAACTTTTAGTTCGTTCAATGAATTTTCACGATTTACATTATTTTGGACACGTGCACTCGGTGATATTGTATGGCTTACGACTTACGGATTGTCGACCATAACTTTATCAAAGAGTTTTTATGTGAACCTTATAAATCCCGGGTTTTCGTCCCAAAGAAAAGGAGCGCCGGGGGTTTAAAAAATGAAATAATTCTCGTAAAAATTGATCAACATAAGACAGAATTTTACGATAAGAGTGATTCAGAATGTGCATCCGATACATCCGATATTCATAAGGCAAGCACACGGTGTTTGTTTGGTTTTATTATATTGAATGCTTACACATTTCCTCTATCTCACTAGGGAAATAAAGCATATCTCTAGTAGCGAAGGCGAACCTCATTTTAGAGGATCATTCGCATGTATCCCTCTTCGATTTCCCTGAGCTCTAAAGGTTGCAATTCGTCAGCAGCTGGAAGATTTTCGAAGCATTTATTGCGGGCACTATGGAGTGTGGATTGAACTATTTCCGGTTCGCTATTCCGGCAGTGCTGGCGATAACAAGCCGAATGGCTTTCCACATGGATAGTGTGCAAACGAAGGTTACTTCCCTCGTATCGCAGTGCGAACGAATGATAGAGTTCTCTCCCTATTGGTCCTGAATGAGAGGATAGTCGGATCTACTGGTAATCTACTTTCACTTAAAGCAGGACGAACGGTAACTATCGACTCGGAACCAGAGATACTCGAGGCGAAATCGATCTAGAAGGACTCGACGTATCGGAACGTCCCTTCGTCTCTCTAGTCTCTCTCACCCTCTCTCTTGATTCCGCTTTTGTTACCAAACAATTTGAGAACCCTTCAGTCCTCAATTACATTTCCATTGTATCTTTTTGTATTAAAGCAATTTTGAATTGTTACCTATTGGTAAGGAGAAGAAAAACATTCTTTTATATAGCTTTTCATTTGTAACTCAATTACATTAATAAACAGACTAGTTACAATTCTTGGTTACTTAGAATTCAGCCACCCAAAAAAAACCCCAAAATCAGGGTTGAAAATATTTCGTGCACGTTCAATGTTATTAGTCCTAATTGTAACGAAACGATAGATTGACCTCTGGGTCTTAACTTATGACCTTTTACCTTTAACCGTTTTTAATATGATAGAAAAGAAACAGGCGTACTACGCGCGTGATTTTTTTTTTGTTTTACAGCATTTTAAAATAAAAATATAAAATAATATTAAAACGAAATGTTTGTATTCCATATAGTGTCTATTATGTAAAATAATAGAAAATGAAAGCAAGCAAACTGTTTAGATAATTAATGAAATTTTATATTTTAACTTCAGAATTAATACATAATATTTTTGTTTAGACAATTAGACCGCCGAATTTTTGTTCATAAATTTTACCCAAATTTTAATCATATATACCAATTTTAGGTGAAAAACGCGAGCATAACCTAAACGTGTTCAAATTTTTTTTTTTATTCAAAGTCCAATGATTTCTCATTAAAAGTACCGATTTTCGAAATAAAACGCTAACAAAATTTAAAAAATTTTAAAAACGCATAACAGAAAATTGTTCAGAATTGTGAATATTTTTCGACGTCTATTTTCTTTTATTTAAAATAACCAATTTCATGTCAAAAACATAACTAAAACCTGAAACAGTTCAAAAAGTGAAATCTTGTTCGAACTGTAGCGATTTTTGTATTAAAATATCAATTTTAGGTGTAAAACGCTAACGTAACCTAAAAGTGTTAAAAAATTATGAAGCGTTAAAATCAGGGGCATGACACGATAATTATGATTATAGTTCCCAATTTGACTCAGCGGGAAAAATGCGAAACTGCAGCGCTGATCGCCTTTCGCCCAATTATCTTGTTTAAATGTAAATGAAATATTAGAATTCATGCATTTTTTCGATTATATTCACATTTATAAAATATTAACGCGATATAAACATCTGATTTTGTAGTTATGAAATATTAGGCTAATAAGTACCCTTTTCGTTTTTTTTATTGTACTTTCACTTTATAAATGATTCAATAGTAATATGCAATTTATTTAAAATGATAGAATTTCAAATCATAACGAGATTAACATAGAAATTAGAAGAACATCAACGTTGTGGACGATGTCATACCGAATAATTCAAACGGATTCTTTTTCAATTTCTTTTTTTTCTCTTTAATTTAATTTTATTTCCCTTTTTCGTCCTGCTTTTCACCAATTTTTTCACTTTATTAACAACTTTAGCAGCTTTAGCATTTCTGACCCTACCTGGAACACTATTTGCAATTATATTTTCATCACTTTGACGAACTTTCTGAATTTTTCTTTTCACCCCTGATAGGTTTTTCTGCTCTACACGTTCCATGCTGAAACAACTCTCCTGTAATAAAAATTTTTAAAATAAAAACCAAATATAATCCACTCCGCTTATGCAAACAACACTTCTTAGCTTAGGTCTTTGACACTTTATGGGTTAGCACTTTTAATTTCAATGCAAACTTTTATTCCACTTATTTGTCTGGTATGTAAGATTGAAATGTAAGTTCACTATAATGTCTAGTTTATGATAAAAACAAAAATAACATAAAATAAGCCATATTAATATAATAAAAAACACATTTTATTACATACGTACCTCTGTTCCATAAATAGGACAAGCACTGAAAACGTGTCCGTCGATATGCAACACCTATGTTTCTCTGTTTCATAAATACGGACCGTGTTAGAAAATGTGTACGTGTTATGAAACAACTAATTAACAACAAAAGTTGTATTCAAATACAGAAAAAGTGCGGTGATCTCAAATCTAGGACTCTTAAGCTGTCATTTAATCTATTATACATGTGAAACAATCGAATTTTATGAATACACGAGATAAAACAAATTATAGGTTTCAAGCCTTCTGACTCGAAAAAATGGCAGTCAATTTTCCCGAGTTTGGAGGTTTGATAATTAAACATTATTTTTTAATGTTTAACACTTTAGCACGATATTTTTTTGTATATAGAAGAAAAGCCTAACTTTCAAACTTATTAATATAATATTATGTACTCCAAGATATACTTTTAAATTATTTATAATTCGGATTATTTGTCAAACTGTTTCATAATTGGGACATGTTGCATGATAGGTACCTTTACCTTATGAGTCTTGTGTCAAAATTTAAACATCACAGGTCTTATCGATGAGGAGAGACATATACTTGGAATTGATTACAGACACAAAAAGAGGAAAGTTAAACAACTAGTCAAGGAGAGTAAAGAAAAAATCAGAACAGAAGAAGA
>CAKNYM010048206.1:63637-94998 GCA_932195095.1 Andricus curvator
AGGCTGCTGGCATAGACAGTATTAGTGCTGAAATGCTCAAATACGGTAGCGAGTACATAACTCACAGGTTGTGCGAATTAATAAATTTATGTATCGAGACGGGGAAAGTCCCAGACGATTGGAAAAAAGCGATTATCTTACCAATATACAAAAGAAAGGGAGATAAAAACAACTGCAGTAATTACAGAGGTATCAGCCTACTAAGTACAGTAAGTAAAATATACTCAAAAATACTTATTCGTAGGGTAATGGAAATCACAGAAGAAAAAATATGGGAAGTCCAAAGTGGATTTATGCCAGGAAGATCATGTACAGATCAGATATTTAACCTAAGACAGATCACAGAAAAAAGCTTGAGAGTAGGAAAGAATGTTTTCTGTGCATTTATTGACCTAGAAAAAGCATTTGACACGGTAAATAGAAGTAAACTTTGGGAAGTTCTTAAAGAATACGGAGTAAATGGAGGGCTCCTGCAAGCAATAAAAACAATATATACAGGTAGTAAAGCGAGCGTAAGGGTAAACGGGAAACTGAGTGACTGGTTCGATATTACGCAAGGCGTGAAACAAGGATGCGTTATGTCCTCGTGGCTATTTATCATATTCATGGATAAGTGTCTAAGAACTGCACTCTTCGACGAAGAAGGTGTAGATCTCCAAACAGTTAAGGTACGTGGGTTAGCTTTCGCAGATGACAAGATTGTTATGGCAGAATCAGTCGAGGACTTGCAAAGAATGTTGAATAAACTTCATACAAGCATGGAGGACATGAGACTCAAAATTAACGTAAATAAAACAAAAATCATGGTGTTTGAGGGAAAGAGTGAGAAAACAATGTGCAACATTGTCCTAAATGATGAGAGATTAGAACAAGTTGACAAGTACGTATATCTAGGTAGTCTATTCACTAGCGACGGAAAAATAGATGGGGAGTTAGATAGGCGCATAAATAAGGGTAAACAGGTTATCGGTAGAGCAGGGTCCATCCTAACAAATAAAAACATATCAAAAAAAGCTAAAATGGCCATACACAATTCTATATTCGTACCGACTGTACTATACGGTAGCGAGACATGGACCTGTCAAGAAAAGGACAGGAGTAAAATTAACGCGATCGGCATGAAACCTCTGCGCATAATATGCGGGAAAACACTAATGGACAAAGTCCAAAACGAGACAATCCTCAAAGAATGTGGTGCAAAAGAGACAATAGTTGACACATGGGAAAGAAATCAGTTAAGATGGTTCGGACATCTTGAAAGAATGAAAGATGAACGACTGACCAAACAAGTGTATAAAGGTAAAGTAAATGGCAGAATGCCCAGAGGTAGACCGCCGAAAGAATGGTTAGAATCTGTAAATGAGACATTAATCCGTAGAGACATAAGAAGCCATAGGAACACAAGAGCTTGCATGAAAAAATGCATGGACGTGAAGGAAGCTAGAGTAGTATGCCAGGACAGAAAAGAGTGGCGACAAATAGTTTGTAAACAGAGTGACAGTAGAATGAATAACGCCTGAAACAAAGATCTTGGATACTAATGGGCCCAAGTGGAGAACCATACATAACAATTTTGTGAGGCTCTTCACTTGGGGTGATCGCTAGAGAGATTGATCAGCAACCTGGGTCGGAGCTGTGTTGCGGAGTAAACGTGTCATTTAAATAAATAACACGAGAATTCCAGATCAATCTAAAATATATATACCTAACACTTATATACCTATCCACCTCATAACTATATTCCTACCTACCTTATACCTATATACCCATATGCACACTACTATTCTCCAACCGAGCAAGTCACGCCTACCCCGAAAGGGAAATGGCTTAATGGTATAATAAAAAAAAACACAACATTTTGGCGAAAGGCGATCAGCGCCACAGTTTCGCTGTTTCTCCGCTGAGTCAAGCTGGGAACCAACTTCCTATAGACTGGAATGGCTGGCGTGACATACCCCTGGTTAAAATGTAATGATTTTTGGTTAAAAATGTCAATTTTCAGTAAAAAACGCAATCAAAAGGGAAAAATGTAAATTGTTGAACAAATTTCAATCTTTGAAATCTAAGAATTATTGATTAAAGATACCCTTTCCGGTTTAAAATGCTAGCATAACCTAAACTTGTTCAAATTTGGGAATCTTGATGATGATTAAACTTTATGATTTTATATGAAAATTCTCTTTTAAAAGTACTAATTTCCAGCGAAAGGCACTAACATGAAACAGGTATAATATTTAAAATAATTTATTAGCTAATTTTAAAGGTTTAATTTAACAGCGCAAGAGTATTTAAAAACTACGAATGTTTCTCAAGTCGCGTAAGATTTTCTATGATTTTTCCTATCAAAAGGGATTATATGCAGATTCAGTTTAAAACATTTCAAATTGAAGATATAAAAAAGCTTTAAGTTATAAAAAACCAATCACCTTTGACACATGAACTCTGACCTTTGACCCCTCATATGTGGATTAAATTTAATTTCTTTGGCATTTTACAATGTTTCCAATTTTGAACAATCCTGATAACACATGCTTATTTATCATGTAACATAGGGGACCGAATTTTTGGCAGGTTAAGGCAAACTTCAGGCTTTGAGAAAGAAGTTAATGTCAAAAATTGTATGTGTGATAAATGTAATAATAATATATACAGTGCACACTGCACATTTGAAAAGGTATCAAATGCTGAGCTTTATTTACCTCAATATTTATTAGAAACTGAAAAAAAATTAAAATAAGCTCATGAGCGTAAAAATTCAATTCTTGACAGGGTTGAAGCAATTCTTGGTAAGGGTTGACCCCATTCTTGGCAACCCAGTCATATGAAGGGGAAATTGTGCAGGAATCAGATTAAACACTTCATTAGTATAAATAAGAAGTGAATACTTAAGAGAAATATTTTTTTAAAATTATTTTTCATTTATAAACAAATAGTCTCACTTAAATTACTCAATTATCAGCTTCTCTCTAATCCGAATTCTTAGGTGGTGGTCCTCGTCTGCTTTTGACTGCTTCAGCAGAATAGTAGGATCGGTACTTTTCGAAAATTGATTTTCTTTGTTATTAGTGTCTTTGGCTTTTAACTTCCTTTTTCTAGTAACTTCTCTAGAAGAATCAGTAGGACCGTTAATGTTCCAAAATGTTTTTTTTTCGTTCTTAGTCTCTTTGGTTTCTAACTTCGTTCTTTTTCTATCATCTTTGGCTTTTTCTAAAATTTCTTTTCGCCGTTTTCGTTCTTGCTTTTTAACTTCAGTAGTCTTAGCTTTATCTTCTTTCAATTGAATTTTCCTCAATTCCTCATCTCGCTATGCCTGAGATGTTAAAGCATAGATGACTTTTTTCTTCATTTGCTTTCCTTTTCATTTTGGAGTTAGAGGATAACGCAAATAATCTTGTATATTTTCGTTTCTTACACATTTTGAAGAAATTTCTTGTACATTTTTGGGTGAAATTGCTTCGCAACTCAAATCTATAGGTTCCTGTAATGTTTCATCAATTGCATACTAACTTGAAATCTGATTACAGAATACATATTTTCTCCCTACACTGTTTAAATCAGCCTTATTGTTATTCAACAAATTTTCAGGAGTATCAAAAATTACATTCGAAGATTCTTTTTCTGAATGTAAATCACAGTCATTTTTGTTAGACGGACTAGTTTTGAGTGATGCATTAGAGTGATTTGTGGTTAAATCTACATTGCTAAGTAGCGAATTTACTCTTATTTCTAAATAACAGACATCACTATATATTTACTTACACAATTCTTTTAAGTACAGCTGTAGTAATTTACTTTGAAATATAGTTTTCGCCTTCACTTTGGTCTTTCATTCTCACTTTTACAAAGCAACAAACGAATATAACCATACTTTTTTGATTGCCAAGGATAGAAATCATTGCAAGAACATACAACCCAATTCTTGGCAAGGGGGTGCCATGAATTGCATACGATGCTTCTGATTGAAAATTCATTGGCACCTCCTATCATTCATTAAATAAATTATAGTTAAATCTTAGTTTTTGCGTTAATAACAATTTTCACATTTTCTCGAAAAGTTTTAAAAAGAAAATAGTCCCTACCGTGAATTATAACGTTGCATTACGCAAAAATGTCTGCACAATTAAAACAAATCAAGAACTAATTTCTATGTATCTCTATTCTCTCATAATTTCATAAAAACTAGAGAAGGGTGTCAACAATGGGGGGGGGGGGGGGGGCAAGAGTTGGTGCTCTTACCCTAGTCCTTATTTCATAAAACAACTTAAAAATAATTTGTGGTATACATAATTGTCTGCAAAATTCCTCATAGTTAAAATAATACCAAGAATCCGCATTTAATAAAAAAAAGTCTTTAAGAAAATGAATGCTCGAAAGACTTCTTTTACGAAAATGCCGGCGTATAATAAAATCAATAAAAAAAGATCTCGTTGTGCTGCACTGTGAAGAAAGTTTCCTCACTCAGCAAAATGCAGGTTGTCTCAATTTACAGTCAAGACAGGGAGTGTCCTTTTTCCATCGACCGATGAATGATAGATGAAAGCGCAACAAATTCATCCTCTTCAAATTATACAAGAAACTCATATAAACATTGTAAATTACCACAAAATAATATCACATTAGAATGTCATATTATTATGAAACATTTGCTAGAGAATAAATAATTACAGTGCAGCTGCTGTTTCGAGAATAGAAGGACATCCTACGGGAGGAGAAAAAAATATCTTTCATCTTTTATCTCTTGGCTCTTATCTTTCGCATAATGTACTTTTAATTAATACTAGCCGCTTTATTCTTATTGCATCTGCTACTGTCTTAACAGAAGCTTAAGGTCAGGAAGATAATGATTTTTGTTAAAGTGCACGCCTTAACGGTATCGTAAATATATTTCTAGGAAATGTTGCTAATTAAAAAGAACCTTCTTTTTCTTGTCTCATGATAAGATTCTAATTTAAAATTCCAATTAAAATATAAGTAAAAATTCCGCGTATTCATTGTGTAGGAAACGTACAAAGTAATAAACAGGGTTAAAACATTACTTTTAAGTATACAATGACATTGACTGAATAAAGGATTATTTGTAAGGCAGCTTGTAATAAAAGATATAAATGTTGTTGAAGCCACACGTATTATTTGACTCGTAAATTTTCATTGTATATGTGTTTACTTGTAAACGCCATAGATGACTTACGGAAAACGTCAATGCCTGTGCACAATGCAACGGTTTATTGATTTCTAAACATTACATTTTTTTATAGATTAAACTTTATTATACATGGAAAAGAGGTTTTTAAGTAGTTTTTACCAAAGAAATTTTAATCTTCCTGTCTATATTTGATTCGATTCGCTTGTATTTGACGTACCTCGCTGCTTTTTCTTTTGCTATAAATTTTCAAATGTTAAATACGTTTCGACGAAATATAGAGTAAAGGTATGGTACAACCTTAAACTTTGACATTGTCTTTCTTATTTACGACAATTATTACAACTGTGAAACTCGTTTGCTTGGACAGAAAATTGATTTTTATACAGAAAATTAAAATGTGAGAAAAAAGGTGATAAAAAGAAAATGTTTAAAAAACACCGCTTGTCGAGGTGCTGTATACCTATTTATTGAAGGTATAGCGTGATTTGTCAACTTAAACTAAAAATTTGAATAAAGGAAAAAGTTACTTTTATTAGATAACATAATAGAATTACTTTAAAAACTGTTTCATCAGATTAGTTAATTAATAAAGAATAGTTCGTGACCTCTACTCTATGATAGAGGTCACAAATGGTTCTTCGTAATAGAATAAAGTTTATTTGAAGCCTTGGCAGAGACATCGTTGGATCAACAAACATCTGTTTTTTCGAATCTTTGTTTAAACTGTGAGCATATGTTGATATACTCTGCTAAATAACATAGATAACACTTGAAAAAGAGAACGCAGGTAATTCGTAAATTAGGCATATTAAATATACGCAGTTAAAATTTTAAAATGTATAAAAAGACTTTGTTCTGGATTTTAGAATTTTCGTATTTGATAGGGCTAATATTATTAATACTTTATTTCGAAATCTCAGAGAATTCCTGAAATAATTATTCTAATTCTATATTACGAAAAATGATTGTGCAATTTTTGTTCACCCTGGTGGAAAAACTGTAGATAGTGGACAAACTAGTACACAATGTAGTCTTTTTTAATAGAGCTTGTAGTTTCGAGTTCCTGATCATATTTATTCTATTTTAATTCTTATTATAGTTCACTATTTGTCATCAAAAATGTGTGACTATTGCTTATAATTGGCGCCTTTCCCCTACAATTGCGAAATTAAAAAAGACCTTTATTAGATTTAAAAAATATTCTTACGCAAGTATTTATTGCTATTAATTTAATAACTTAAAGAATTTAAACTTTTTCATTAAATATATATAAATACTAATTTTCAATATAAATTTTCATTTACGTTTTATGTTCCTACTCTTTCCTGAATCAGTTCGAATAACGAGAAAATAATATAAAGAGCTTTTTCATTTTCAGAGGAAAATGTCAAAACAAATCTACATATGATTACCAAACTTATGCATTATACATACTCAGCGAGATGTTTTCGATAAAAATAAATGTCCAAGTTTTTGAAAGAAGTATATTATAATCTGAGCGATATAATAAGATATACGGACAGTCGGAAAAAGTAAGAATTGGTCATAAACCAACATAGTAGCTTGCTTTATGGAATATTTTGAATTTTTGTATATTGTCAAGTTTCATTATTATTAACCAGTAATCTTTAACATAAAAATGCGTCGCATCATAAAAGTACAAATGACGATAAAAATCTTCTACTTTGCAAACAGGATAATGTTTGGGACACATTTTGTATTTATTTGTTTGTTTTACTTTTAATAGGGTTTTTTTCTGGGAGATTTTTTTTTGCAATTCCGTCTCTGAAGTGCAGCAGCTCTCGAAGCAAGAATGAGAGAGGATGAGAGCAAAGTAATTAGAAGCTGATTCTGTATCGAGTATAAAGGCGCTTCTGGAATTTTCTATAATGAGACTCGAAAGTGTGTTGTAAAATATTTTTGTCTATTAATTAGAGTGTCTCGAATGTAAGGCATCATATTTTCGTGCACTCTTCTGAAAATATATTTTTAAATGATGTAGAGTTTTGTAGACTACTGGTTAGTTTATTAAGCATGACTGAGAGATTCCTCAGTATCGGTAGCCCTTTTTTAAATTTGACAAAAAATGGCAGTCATAACCTGTATAGTTGAAAAAGTTTTTGAAATTTCTTTGAAATAGTCTGTTAAAGAAATAAACTGAGATAACAAAAATAAAATTTTAAAACTGTAGAAAAAGTTTTTACCGGCAATGTGTACGAAACGTTTATTACATAGATAACTCTTACAAAAGAGAAATAAAAAGTATAAAAATGCTTTGTTCTGAATTTCAGATTTGACCAATTATATAAGAATATTTTACCGTATACCAAACGAAAAGAGTTAGTTTGTCGGTATGAAGTTACGGGGCATGTTCATGGATAAATTTCTGTCATTTTAGGCAGAACGAACCCCCTAGGTGGAAAAATGAGGCACTGGAGCACATTTGAAGTTGGAACTTCGAAAAACCGCCTTTCGGGCATAAGTATAATGTGACCAAATAGAGCATATATTAAAGAGTGATTTCTCGTAAAAAATAGACAATTTCAACATTGACTCTCAAAAACGGCCATAACTCTTAAAATAAATGTGAGAATCTGGTTCTTTTTCATTTGGACATACACATATCATATCTGCTGTCAAAGTGTATAACCTAGTAAGTGCCATTTGCCGTAAAGGCTTTTTCCCAGCAATTCTGCACGTTAAAGTGACCTATGTCGTAAATTTTACTCACTAGGTTATACTTTTTTTATTAATTGAATGTTTATAGTCTCATCAACTGCCATGGTCATTAGCGACGTTGATTATAAACGTCAATCAATAAACGTTGATTGATACGTCAAGGGACAGAAGCAAAGCTTTCTGAAGACACTTCCAAGCCTCGCTTCCTGCTTTGGGAATCGAACCCGCGTCAGCGTGGCTGCCAAGACTGTAGTATTGGAACATAAGACAATCAGGATCCTGTCTGAGTCACGATGACTCCCTAGGTTATACTTTGCATAGCAGATACTTGATGTATTCTTGTTAATTGAAATATTCATTATTTTTCTCTTTTTAGAGCTAGTAATTTGAAATAAGGTTGAGTAACTTTAAATATAAAGCTTTATGCATGTGTTTTTAAATGTTTTTCTCCAATTTTATAAAAAGCTGACAAGAAGGTTTTTTAATTCTGAATACGAATATATCTTTATAAATTGAAGATGACAGAAAATTTAAAGTATACAGATGATAATATTTGTGACAAAGCATTCACCTTCTATAGAGAACGAGTCGTCTAAATCCTGACTTAACCCAATTACATTTTTATTGTGCATAAATACTGCAGTGAGCATAAAACAGACTAAAGAAGCTTTTGGATTTCTATGAAAGGAAGCATTATAATTAGTTTCAATCATGAAGTGACGATTCAGAGATTTGTAAAATATTTTTTTAAAGAGCAAACTTTGTTTATTAACTTATTATCTAAATAAAATTTGATCAAGTTATTTCAATACTCCTTTTTTATTTTTTGCAAAATTAAATACAAAAAATAATAAAGTTTTCTTGTACAATACTTTCAAAATCACTCTTATTACGAATTTTCTTAAACATCTTGTGTTCTTTCTAAGAAAGGGTATAAAAATAAATTAGATAATCATCTTAAATTGTGAGTTAGGTACTATACATAAATTAAGCAAGGGTCATTTTTGGACTTTTAGACCTCCCATCCAGTGAAGCTTTTTCTATAGTAAGTGTATGCAATTTCAACATGTACGTAAGATTTTGCTCACTACCTCCCCCCTCACCCCCAAAAAAGCCCTACATAATTTATGTATCGGCGCAAGGAAACTGAAAAAAGCGCCTGAAAAATATTATTACTCATCATTTCCAATATTTTATTTGAATTTCTTCAAAAGTCTAGTAATAGGATGTCAACAGACTCTAAATAATCTGTTCTATACGACAATGTTTAACCATTTTTTCACCTTATGTAAACTTTTGATAATTCGCATTCAGGGATGTGACACTCTACCTAAATGTACATGCGGAACTTTTGAGTATCTGCGTGTTCAAATGAGAGAAGAATATTTTAGGCATTATTAACATTGGCCTTGGCCTGTTGTGAAGAAATAAATTTTACTGTCTTGGATTAATCATATCATAAAATGATATTATTCTGACGCATTCAATGTGAAGAATCGTCATGTATGAAGTTTAAGAATCTGATTAATAAATTTTCTCCTTCCACATAATTCTCCAAATAAAACAAACATTATAACTCCAATAGTGTGATTGTGCTAAGTATATATGGGCCGACAGACTTCCAAAATTGGTTAGTTTTAGGACTAAAGCAATCTAAAGGAAACAATTTCTTTTACTTGGAGAAAATGAAGTTCTTTTTTGCTGCTCTGCTGTTCACCTTTGCGGTCTTCATTCGTGAGTATAATATTTATATTCGTTAACACTTTGAAAAAATGTCCGCCGCTACGAGATTCAGGTAACCCTGAAGACACATAGACATACGCCGACAAAATTATATGATTTTCGGACACTGTGAGTGCCGAAATGTAAAAATCCAAGAACAAAAACATTTAAAATTGATGTGTTGAAACTTTCTCGTCAAATTATCTAATAATTCCTCAAATTTTGTGTGCCAGTAATCAGATTTACAGACATCTGTTTGCTAAAAATTAGTTTTAGATTACTCAAACAATTATAAGTTATTTTAGTGTCTAGTTTGATGCATATTTAACGAAAGTGAAGTATTAATTTAACTAAAATCACTTTTCAACCTTGTAAATTCATATATCTCTTTATCTTTTCTGCAGAACTGTCTTCGTCGGTACCGATACCAAATCCGGATTCAGAAGACTTGGAAATAATTAAAAAAACGGGAATTTCTGTAAAATCTGGACATGATAATGGAAAAGAGACGACTTTGGATATCAAAAAACATACAAATGAAGGACATAGAACTGCTGAAGACAAAAAGGAAAGTGCTGAAGACAAAAAGGAAACTGCTAGATTGGCAAAAGACTACGATCGATACGTAGCGGAAATGATGGTGAGGAGGAAAAATGATCCCAATTGTTGTGTTTATCATTTGATGGGTTCAAATGATATGCTGTAATAAATAGATATTTGTTTTTGAAATAAATTGGTTATCTCGGCCTTCCCTCAAAAAAGTACGTGTAGACTGTAGATAGACCGGGCCTCAATGACCTTCATGCAATGTCATGTCTGCATTTCATGTGATGTTATTTTAAAAATAAATACATTATTGACTAATTATATCTTTTACTCTAATTTCCTCGCAATCCATTTTTTTTTAATTGCAAAACATATATTATAATTGATATTTATTTAGTATGAATACAAACAGGGGGTTTATCAGTTTTTACTTTGTTGGAATAAGGCCTTTTTTCGCGTATTCAAAAACTCTGCGTCAAGAACGACATTTAGAAAGGACATTGAAAAAGACGTTATGAAGGATGTCAAATTATACTTCAGAAAACAAAAAATTATGAAAGAATTATATTTAATTATTCTATAAATGTATCAGTCTATCAAAATGTAAATAATAAGTCATTATATGGGTCTTTGCCGAAAAGTTGTGTAATTTGAACTATAATTTTTTTAAATGGAACTTTAAAAAACCAACTGAAGTATTTTTTTCATTATTTCAAACCCAAAATAGTACGAAAATACCAATGTAAACGATCAAGAATTACGTTATACATAACCTAAAAAAGAGTTACGCATAGTGTCACCGAGTATCATTTTACAAATGTTTATTAACGTACAAATAATTACTATTCATGTGATTATGTCCATATTATGGCCATATCACGCTGAAAAAACCAGTTCTCGTCAGATCACTGAAGTTAAGCAGCGTTGGGCGCGGTTAGTACTTGGATGGGTGACCATTCGAGAATACTGCGTGCTGTTGGCACATCGTGGGTGTGGTGAGCCCACACTTGTAGTACTTATTTACTACAAGAAACTATCCACCTAGAAACACTACCCGAATCGGGTAGTGTCACGCCTACCCTGAAAGGGAAATGGCTTAATGGTATACACAGGAATAAAATTATTGATTTTTTTTTCTTCAGATTTTTAGGTTTTTAAATAATAAAGCACTTCTAGAACATGAATATTTATCTCTATTCATAATTTTTAGATTCCTAAACTTATTGCAAATAATTTGTATAAACATAAATTATTCCCAAAATTCTTTTATGAATAATTTCTCCATTTTTTTGTAAGAATTTTTATTTGGGGACATATTACCAAGTGGAAAATTTGGGCTATATTTATATTGCCCATTTCTAAACAAAAGCAACCAAAATGTTGAAACTTTCCTAAAAAATACTTCGATGTAAGCACTTTATCCTAGTATTATTAAAAAAATATGCTGAATCATGTAAATGGGTGAAACGACTGAAACTTCAGATTTCACAACTTTTGGACAATGACCCATATGATGCACTGCACTGCATTAATTATATTGTGAATTTACGATATTCCGACTTTATTCAATATGAACAATCTAAATTTTTAAAGTGTATGATTCTGAAGAATAAATGTTCTTCCACCTCGTACTGATACTCATCAGCAAAATGTAACTGCTACACAGCTGGAATTCAGTCACTGATTGAAATTTGTAAAAAAACTGGACTGATTAAAATGTTCAGAGTTAGTAATGAGATAGTCTTTAGTATATAAATATGTAATATTTATAGTGTTTCTTTTCAGAAAGTCCCTAATAGAGTTAATTAGCCATTTAAGTAACCTTTAAGGAAATATGGGATTGCAGCCTTCCAAAAATTGAGATCTAGCAGAAAATCTAGAAGAAACAGATTCTTTTACTCAGAGAAAATGAAGTGCGATGTTCGAGCCCGTTTTAAAATAAGTAAAATTAAATTTAAAAAGAATTTAGTTTTAAAAATGTTAAATTATTGCTTTGCAGGTGTTATTACAAATTAAAAACTAAGCGAAAAAGTATTATGAAAGAATTTTAATGCGTTTTTGCTATTTCGGTTATTAAGGCATCTTTTAACTCGAGTTTTCTTTATGGGATCATACTTTTTGACAATTTTCAAACTTTCGACTATTTAAAAAATAGAAAGTGTAGACCCTTTTTAGAAACAATAAATTTTGAATTAAATTAGACGTATTTTGTTAAGGAAAATATGTATATTGTTTTTTTAATGCCCGTAAAAGTGATTGTCATTTATTATAGAGGACTAGATATTCTTTTATTATTCTATTTCATAAAGAAAAGGGCAAAGAAATATATTTATTGTGTTTTTCAAAGGCAAAAGAAATATGTTTGTCAGGGTGGTCCAAAAATTCGACTTTCAATTTTTGGTGATTGATCCCCCCCCCACCCCTGTTCTTCTTTCGGAAAAAGAAATTCCCTAGTTTTTTTCAAATCGGTCAATACTAACTCGTGCCCCCGAACTTATGCAATAAACATGGGGGTTTAAAAGGTTTAAAAGGTTTTCGAAAAAAATGTCTTCTTGTGATTAACTTTTTCTAAATTAAAATTCAGTCACCTCTTGAGGAATTTTCAAGGAATAATTTCCACGTAAGAACTTTTAATTTTTCCCCCTTCCTCCAAAACCTCCTTATATTGTGCCCTAATTTTGTTAACAATAATTATTTTTATTCGATAAGTTACAATTTTTCAAGTATTTTTAAACTTATTTTAAATTGTTTTAACAATTATTACTTGTTTAAACAATTTTTTGTCTTTAGTGAATCGTGAAAATGTATTATTTTCCGAGATAAATGATATACAATTAATGCATGTCAAGAGTACAACTTTTAAAAACATATTTTGCAATTGTGTAAACAACTCCTAATGGTATAATTTTGTTTTCTATAAAATCGTGAAAAGACAGCGTTTTCTGGAATTATTGACAAAATTAACGAATTTTGAATGTAATATTTTTTTGTTTAGAGCATTTGGAAATTTTGTAAAAAATTGAACCGCCGGATGCAATAACCAGCTCGACGCTCGAAAACGCGTAGAAGTATTGCCCGATCGTTTCAAAGAAAGAAAATTTAAAAAATCAAAAAATCAATTTTTTGAAAACGTAGAATTCTAGATAATAAGGAAGTGAAACTTTTTCCTCTTAGAATTTTTCTTGCCAAACGTTTATTTTTAATAATAAAAGCGGAATATCGAAAAAAAATTCTCCCTAATTTAATTAAGTTTTAAAACTTAAATCGTTCTAACTCGGCCAAATATAATTGAAATGAGTTCATATTTGTAGGACGTATTCAACATGCTCTAGCGATGCCTAGGAAATGACGAAAAATTTAACAATCGCTTATTGTTCAATAATATTTAATTGTGAAATGAGGTCAATAGATAATTGTGTTTTCTTGGTTTCGACGGTAAAAAGTATCTAGGTAACTTCGACTTTTAAACAACTTCCAGTAAGTGATTTGTTCAGCAATGTTAAATGAAGTTTTCTGGGTAAACTCATATCGAATCGTTGGAAATTTACTGAGATATTCAGATTTGAAAAAAGTACTCGATGTCTGCCCGCGCTGTTAGCTAATGCGTCGCAAGGACTGCTCTGTCAGGCAGCGTTCTCGAAGTTCAGTCTGCGCGGACAAGCGTCGAGTACTTTTTCCAAATTTGAATATCTCAGGGAATTTTTAACGAATAGATATGAGATTTTCCAAAAAACTTCAATCAAACTTTGCTGAACAAATCAATCACTGGAAGTTGTTTGAAAGTCGAAGTTACCTAGATACTTTTTACCCGCGAAACCAAGAAAACACAATTATCGATTAACCTCATTTTACAAATAAATATTATTAAACAATAAGCGATTGTTAACTTTTCCATAATTTCCTGGGCATCGCTAGAGTATTTTGAATACGTTCTACAAATATGAACTCATTTCAATCATATTTGGTCGAGTTGGAACTATTTAAGTTTTAAAACTCAATTAAATCAGGGAGAAACTTTTTTTCAATATTTCGTTTTTATTATTAAAAGTAAACGTCTGGGGAAAAAAATTCTGAGAGGAAAACGTTTCACTTCCTTATTATCTAGAATTCTACGTTTTCAAAAAATTCATTTTCGATTTTGAAAATTTTCTTTCTTTGAGACGATCGGACAATACTTTTACGTTACTTTCAAGCCTTAAATCGTGAAAAGTTATTATTTTCTGGAATTAATGATGCAGGTAATGAATGTTAAGAGTGATTTTTTTTGTGAAAGATAATGAGCAATTATTTAAACAATTAATTTCACTATCTCCTTTTTACAGGAAGGATGGAGATAATTCTAGTTTTTGGAATCTTTTACTAAGTCGCTTATTAATCAGTATTTTCTATTATCAACGAAATCGATCGGAAAAACTAACTGTCCATAATTTTACTAAAAAAAATTGATTAAAAAAATGATTATTGTTTAGTAAAGGGTATATGTTCTAAAATAAGAAAATACTGAATAATAAGCGACATAGTATAGGAGACAAGAAAAACTAGATTTTTTTCCACCTTTCCTATGAAAAGGCGGATATAAATGATTACTTGAAAACGGTATTCCACAATAAATATCACATAAAACTTATATTTTCAACTTTTTCAGGTTTTATCCGGGCTCAATACAAGGGGATTAGGAGGGTAAAAATTAAAAGTCATTGGGTGGAAATTATTCCTTGAAAATTCCTTAATTGGTGATTAAATTTCAATTTACAAAAATTTAATACTAAGTACTTATCTGTTATGTTTCTTCGGAAACCGACTTTTCCCATTAAAACCTTGAAAAAAATTAGGGTATATCGTTTCTCGCGAAACGAAAAAAATTGGGGGGAGGGATCGATCACCAAAAATCGAAAGTCGAATTTTTAAGGTGTAAATATTTGACCACCCTAACGTTTATACACTCAGGACATCATAAATCGAAAATAAAAACCATTTTTAATTATGACTTTAAAGACGAGCGTTTAGTCCACTTGGGTGAAGCCAGCATAGGAACTTCCGGTAGCAAATCTGACTTCCGGCACAGTTCGATCCGGGGTCCTTTCTAGGGAATTAAAAAATATTCAGTTTCCGAAAATGTAGTGAACTTTGAAATCGTTAGTATGGTAGCACTGAAAACTGACAGTTGAAAACATGATTGAAAACGTTGAAAATTGACGCTGTTTTTTACCCAAATTCTTAGACTTCCCAATAAACATAATCATGAAATCTTAACGATAATTTTCCAATTAACTCGAAAAGAATTACCCGTAAAATCAAGTGCCTCGTACCAGGTCTCACGACTTTAGAATTTGCCATGCCGGTTGTGAGGAATGTATCATAACCTCTAAATCGGGTCGTGATACTGTTTTATTAGGGGTTTTTTTCCTACGAGAACCTTCATGATACTTCTTCAAATCCATGACAAATTGAGAAGTAATCATACAGTGATTTGTGTCGAATAACAACCCATGCTCAGAATCTTTGTTTATTGTTTTTAAAATAATGTTTATCAAATTCCATTGACCAATAATTTGTAATGCCAATTATTGATGTTATTGTGTACTTCAGTTGTTGTATGTGATGATATCAATAAACGGTATTACAAATTATTGACAACATTATTAAGTACAATATTTCAAATTTGAATATCCCGCCCGCACGGCCACTTGCGATTTTAGTTTCTCCCGTTCTCACATGAGCGCACGTGTCGCTCCATAAGCGGCCATATTGGAAATATTTGTTTCCAATTTTTATCACGAGGCTTCACCCGCGTGGCTTATTCATTTCCAGTTGTTTTCATGTTTAAATTTACGAAGTGTCTCGTCCCGAAATTCGAGATGACTAGTCAAATATTTTGCATATGCTTTGCTAGTCGTCCCGAACTTTGGGATGACTAGTCCATCCCCTTTTCCAACTACCCGAATTTTTCGGGACGACTATATGCAGCCTTAACTTTATTTTTCATTAAGATCCTTTTCTTATTTGTCATTCAAATAAAATATTATCTGTCTGTCATCATAAATCAGTAAATTTGAATGAGTGAAAATGTTGCTAAATGTCTTTTCTAGTACTGTTGACCAAAAGAATCTTTTCATCGCACAACTGCTTATCTTTTTCTGTACTAAATAATATCAATAATCTCAAGAAGGTATTTTGCCATAAGGTTGAGAATTAATGAAGGAGGGCTTTTAAAGTGTCTCGCACCTTTATTGTCATAACATAATTGTTTGCTCAGTCGTACTCATACAGGGTGTGCCCTTGACGCTGCACTATTCATCCATAGTGTTACTAATGAACTGTCATTCGTTCCACTTTTCCTATGGAAGAATAAGAGAGGTACTGATGCTTAAGCCGGAAGAACCTGCTTAAGAGGCAGAAGTTCATCTTGGTTGCTGCTTGACACTTAAAACGGTGAAGCGGGAAAGAAGTTCACGCTTTCAATTGCGCTCTTTTAACCATGTCATTCGTTCAATGCTCGCAGAAGTACTCAAAGCCGCGTTCATTTAGCAGTGCCGTCATCCCAACGAGGTGCCTGCCGTGTGAACGAGCTTGAAGGATTGAAGCCGAAAGCGCCAACGCCAACCAGAGCACCTCAATTGCGTAGAATGTATAATGTAGATATATCCATTCCAGATATAGTCATATACTATATGTATATATGTGTATGTATTCGTGTATGCATTCTTGTATGCATATGAGCGTAAAGTCCCTTACTAAATTATTGAACGTGCAGCTCTACTTGCTCCGTAAGGGTGCGGCTAACCCCAGAATTTGTTTCAGGTGAGCTTGTGTCGATATGAGCCGCATTTAATTTTCTCGTCCACAAACTTTACTTTATGACTTCCTCGATACTCCACGTGACCAACATTTGATTTTCTACGCGAGATTTTAGTAAAAGATGCTTCCCAGAATTCAAAGCTAAAATTGTGAAAATTCGAGTTTACATCTTGAAAAAGAGATGCTGATCTCTGAAATATTGAGAATTATACTCAGGCAAATTTCCTTTCGTGTCAAAACCATGTCTCTTGAAACATGGAATTTCCTCTTAAATTTAAGGTTGAGGGGATTTTCATTTGTCAGGGTTACCATGATTATATTTATTGATGGTTGCAAATTTTAAGGTAATTGCCTCCTTTCTGAACTACCCCTTCTCCTCTCATGTCAGGTCCCCACTCGACTGGTGGGGAAAGAGAGAAAGGACTACTACTTGGCTAGCCCCCCCCCCCCCCCCGTCGATTTTGACCATAGGACGCAAGTCAACTGCAGCCCGATTTTCGATATTAGATATAAACATTAATTTAAAGAAATAAGTGAAATAAGCATAATTAAATCCATTCATAGCGAATACACCCATAGTACTTCTCAGCGGTATTTTAAAGTTATCTAACAAATTTCTAGAGTATAATCTATAAAATAATTTTATTTATTTATTTTAAGATGTGTTTTTTTTCTAATTTATTTTTCAATGCTTTCAACTGGGTAACTTCAAACAGATACAAGAAAAATAATATATTAGTAGAAAACTCCTAATTCGATTATTCGAAACTTTTACTGATTCGGCAGTGGTACACTAAAAATTGCCTAGTGAAAGTACACAAGAACTCCAATAGAACTTAGTGCCATGGCCAGCGCGAGGCAACCTCCGAAACTGGCCTTATATTGGACTTCCTGTGTATATGTATTTATTTAGGGCAGTATATATTAATTGAAGGAAGGTTACATAAATAGGATATGTGAGAAATAGAAAAGTATGATAAAATAACGCAATTGTGTAACATTTTAAACTTTATTGAATACAAGATTAGGCGATATTGTGAATCGTATAAACAGCCTACTCTTTAAATATGTGAAAAATTCAATGATGGAAATAGTGGTTAGACATTTCACTGATTAATCAGTGATTTAAGACTTATTCAGTAATCACTTCAGTAACACCTGAGTAAAACATGTGAGACATAACCTCTAAGTTATACAGTAAAGCGTTGTTGTTATTATTTTACCCAAGTACAGAAATAATTTCTTAATGAAGTAAATTTTTCAATTTCCAAGCTGTAAGTGTGCTGAAATAACTGTAGGAAAAATATACTGAAGTTAAGCATTGTTGGGCGCGGTTAGTACTTGGATGGGTGACCGTTCAGGAATACTGCGTTGCTGTTGACCCGTCGTGGGTGTGGTGGGCCCACATTGGTAGTAAATATCCACCTAGAAATACTACCCGAATCGGGTAGTGAGGCAATGAACTTTCGAGTTCGAACTGCTAATCAATGTATGTATGTATGTATGTACATGACAGTCGAATCTTGAAAGTGAAGTAATATGTGAGGTTAGTTGTGATTTAGAAGCATCGAAACTTTTCACCTTTTTTAAATTTGATCACATTTATGAGTTTTAAGTGTTAACTACGATTATTTGATTGATTCTACTAAGATCTTATTTTATTCTGGCTGCTAAATTCACACGATGCAGTGCTACCAACTTTAATAAGTGTTTATTTCACTGAATGAATAAGTAACATTTCACTAATTGCCAGCCACCCATTTCCCGCGTTTTAAATCAGTGAAATTTCACTGACAATTAGTGCCATTTGCCTTATTCAGATTTAGTGAGTACGTCACCTCCACCAGCATGATATACACATTTATAAGTTATTGCTTCAGACAGGAACAATTTGAATTATTTACACACACAGTCTATTTTACATTGCTTTGTTCAAGTTGAAAATAATCCCCTTTACGAAAAAAGTACCTTGTAAGATATGCTGTGCAACCCAGTCAAGCAGCCTTTCATACGCATCTTTCAAAGAATTTAGCAAAATTACCAGTTTTGCCCCAGTATAACTTCTGTAAGTCCAACTGTCAATTAAACTGCATGGCCCCGCAAGATTTAATGAAATCCTCGATGAAATCTAAGAAAAATGCCCGTTGAATGGGCTACACAGTAAATCTTACTTGGTACATTTTTCAGTGTTAATGTGTGCACTCACAGAAACACCACGAAATTCGATAAAACACTACAGCACGTGCCTCAGTTTTTCACTTCACGCCCACCATTCTATATCGAAAATAATCAACAAGAAAAGTTTATTAATTAATTAGTAACCGAAATCACTAAAGAATTAGTCAATATTTCCACTCGTCGACTTAAGTTGAATAAACTTGTGAATTTTTCAGATATTGAATTTATGAAATGCTAATATTTTGCTATTGCTTAAACTTAAAAAAAAATGTTTCGTTACTCAGCTGCCAAGTTTTATTGAAATCGATTGAGAATTGTGCCGACAATTAAGAAAAGTTCTATAAGCATGATTTTTCCAGATAAGGATTCTCGCAGTAGCATTTCTTTGTACTTAGCGGCGATTCGCTATAGAGAATCTTCATCACTTGGAGTGTGAGTACCGCTAAAAAGATATTATTTTGATGTGAAAAGAGTTTGCAACATTCTTTAATTATAGGTAAACCAGCAGAGTTAAGCGTGCACTCACAGAAAAAGCTATATTGACACAATCGTCCAGTCTCCTAATCCTGTTTGGGTAAAAATATTTGGTCTTGATTTTGTCTTGGATAAAGACTAATCCAAGCCTTACTAAAACAGAATTGAAGCTCCGGCAGAAATAAAAGATGGATCAGCACAAGTTTTGTGTCCATGGAGTTCCATATAATATTTTTTCAACTGTTTTTTCATTATTGACTTATGTCAAGAAACATACTTTTGACAAAAGGAGACACTTCCCTAAGTGTATAGTTATGAGGCGTGGCTGAGGAAAGTGTACATTGTTAAGTAAATAAGCATGGGTCAGTTGTAGCCGTCTAAAGATTGTGTTTGATGCAAATGGGCTTGTATCGCCTGGCAGTTTTTTCGCTGGCGTGGTACTGGTAGAAATCGGGCATGACTACTGGCATGATACTGGTAAAACTCCCAATGATAAAAATGATCGGTACTCACTAGCAGCCTTCAGTCAGTACTATGCCAGTACTTATAGTTATTACGGGCAGTATACTGGTGAAGTCCCTAATGATAACTATAAGTTCTGTTTTGCCTTGCAGTATTAAATCAGTACTGGGACAGTACTGGCTGGAATGATTCAAAAAAACATATATGCTTAAAAAATAATTAATTATAAAGTACACGATTGAATTGTTGACATATTGTGGATATACTAATATTTAATCGGTAATTGTATGTTTTCATGCTTATATAATTAATAAATATTTGCACGCACGTTGGGGTATAGGTACTAACCTACGCAAAACCCTGTAACTAACGCTCGCAAATGGACGACCTTAACTTATGTGCTTCATCATTGTGATTTTGTGTTTTGAAAAATATCAATATATATCCACAAACCTTGCCAACACCTCAAAATTGACATAATGTTTAAACATAATTTTGGGGTTATTAAAAAAGGGAATGTCCATTTAGTCCTCCCTGAAGAACTCATCAAATTTTTAAAAATTCCCAAATTTGAAATTTTCAAAAATCGTCGGCGAATATCCCGTACCGGTATTTGACATTTTTTTAGGGGAGGTGAGGATGCGTTGACGAACTGCCCACGTGCGAATTGACCGTCGTCCCATGGTCGGGCCAACCGTCGGACGGTCGGTCCAACTTTGTGCGCCACTGGTCGGGCCAACCAGCTAAATGATAACGGTGAACCGCCTTTGGCTTCCCAAGGTCGGCCCGACATTTGGTCCCATATATGGGCCATCTATTAAGATGATGTCGGCCCAACCTTGGACAACAATGTGGTATTCAAAAAATAAATAATAATTGATTGCGAGTATTTTGACTATAAATGTTAATGTTCCTGCTTAGAATGAATACATATATTACATTTTGAAACATTATATTACAGATAAAATTTCTAACGCTACCGGGTTTCGAACCTCCGCCTATACCTGAATCTATCGCCTAGCAGTCGGGAGTCTTACCCATTACTCTATACCTAAAGAATTGAAAGTCAATGAAAAAACCATCCTCATAAGCTACAGCTCAAAGCAGTTAAGAAAAACAATTTGTTAACTCTTTTTTCTCATTAATTTTATTATTATTATATGACATCATGTAGATGTCAAATAAATTATCTGTTAACGGGAATATAAATTAAAAAAATTTGAAATAAATAATTTAAATTGATCACAATTTTTAGGGTTTCGTAGCCCCGGGCGGAAACCCTTAAATTTTTGTTTAACAAACTTTTTTTTAACAAATTTTTTTCAACCATTTTTTTCTTCAAAATTTTTGTTTTAATTTTTTTTCAACAAATTTTTTTCAAGAATTTTTCTTCAAACAATTTTTTTCCAAAATGTTTGTTCTCAAAAATTTCGTATCAAAAAATTTGTTTGAAACATTTCTTCAAACTTTTTTTAAACCCTAGTATATCCGACGGCTAGCCCATATTTGGGCCAAGGTTTGACCGTCCGTCGGGTGCATCATAATGACTTATACAATGCAATGTTATGCCGATGGTCGGGCCATCTCTTGCCCAGAGTCGAGCCGACCGTACTTTCACGGTCTTTTTGAAACAATGAACCAGAGTTTATCCGACGGTTCGTTCATACTCGGGCCAAGGTTTGACCGACCGTCGGGTGCATCAAGGTGAGTTGTGGCTAACCGACTGCTGTATCCAGAGTTGGACCGACCGCATTTTTGCGGTCGTACCGACCAATCTGCCACAGTTCATCCGATGGTCGGCCCAACGTTGGGCCAGAATTGGGCCGACAGTCGGCTTTTCGCCCGCTGCCGACGTCAGTTGCCAATGTCGGTGGGACCATGGCAGCCTGAAAACACCTTAGTCGGCCCAACTCTGGTTACCGTAGATCGGTTACCAAAGCAGGGCCGACTTTGGGCCGATGGTCAATCTCTGGCAGCCGACACAATTTCGCACCTGGGTGACTGTGGGACTCGACCTAAAAAATGGTAATACCCACTAAACTCGCCATCCCTCGCCAGATAGAGGATAACCCGGAATTGCTTTCAAATTAGCCCAGTGTGGACATTTAAAGGCCGAAAGAAATCGTTTTTTCTCTTAATGTTCTTCAAATCATGTCGCTAGTGATGTTTAATGATGGAAAATTATCTTGCGATATTTTTCAGGAAGGCAAATTTACAATGACTTTTGTTAATATCGCAATTAAAATATCAAATAAAAACAATTTTTTATCTTTATTTTTAATTAAAATGTGATAAAATCTGTTCATAATATCTAGAATACTATATACAATATATGTTTTTATGAAATTAACTCAAAATAAGAGCTGTTGTACAACTGCATGTGCCTCTTACAAAAATTAATTAGAAATTTCATCAAAATTTACCAAATTTCATTAAAAATACATTTACAAGATTGAAGGCAATGCCAGATAGCTTCCTAATTCCGCGCGTGCGCAATGAATAAGTTCTGTCAGAGTGCTATCTCACCTATTCTGTGTGCTATTCTCAACGAAATTTATTATTGATAAATTTATTATTCATTAATGCGTTTAAATTATAATTATTGTAATCACATCACTGGCGATATGATTTGAGGCAAATTGAGAGAAAAAACGATTTCTTTTTGCCTTTAAATGTCCACGCTGGGCATTTGTTCATATAATTTGTTTATAAAATTATTACAAAATATCGGATGAGAAATTCTCATAACCAAGTATTATTTTTTCGATAAAAGCAATGAAGTCTAGCGATGCTGATCATAGAAGAAATTTGTTGACGAAGATGAACAAAAAAAACGAATTTTTTACTCTTTGCATTAACATAAAAGTTTATACAAAAGAAAAAATTTTTAAATCAGCCCACAAACATCTCTTAGAAATTTATTGCTGAATGTTTCTTAAAACAAAAATCCAAAATCGGTTAATAATTGCCTTTTACAAGTTATTTTGAACCTCGTTTTTTGATTTCACCTCACTGTTGCGCTGGAAGACTGGAAGAAGCAAGTGAACGTATTCATTGCGCACGCGGCGGAATCAGAAAGCTAGCAGAACTGGTGCCCGTAGACGCTTGTCAGAGCCGTGCTTCAGCGTCGTGCTGCAAATTGTCAGCTTGGCCTTTGTCGCCTCTCCCACTCAACCAGATGTGCGCATCGTTCTAAGTAAAGCGAAGGTGTCGCGCAACGGGTTCGTCGACCTTCGACATCATGGTTGGGTCTGATAGGCTACGGCTGCCGTTTTTCAGGGCCGGTCCACAATGATAGTCGTAAACGTCGACGTTCGAACGTATGTACGCATTTGACGTCATACGCACGTTGTTGCCAATTATCCGAGCAGTTTCGCCGTTTCGCATTTTTCGTTTTCTCGCTGCGACCGTTGGTAACAACGTGCGTATGACGTCAAATACGCATATACGTTCGAACGTCGACGCTTACGACTCTCATTGTGGACCGGCCCTCAGGCTTCCTTGATGGGGCGGCCCCTCTAAACGCCAAACGTCTCTTCGTCCCCGGCAGATAGTTAGTTAGTCAGGGGCTTTTCCTCCTTTGCGGCACTCCGCAGCTCTGTAGCCCTCTTTGCCGCATCTATATCAGGATTTGGTCCCATTATTTCCCCATTTATGGTCTGCTTGATACCCTTGATTTTTACGCCGAGGGCCATGTTTTGGCGGCACCTCGGTCTCCAGCCTTCTCATCAGGATCTCATCCTAGCTCGAACTATCAGCCAGCTTTAGATTTTAGAAGACCGATTTGGGACGAGCTCACCTCTTCATCTCCTTTCTCCTCCTGGTTGTTTCGGGTGCAAGTTGCACCCTTCTCAGCTCGCTCTTCGGGGTTGACCATTGTTGCGGGTTTTCAATTTCTTCGCCGATGGCCTGCGTGCAGTGGCCTCCGGAGACTCAGGGTGAGTTCTCTTGCCCTCTTCCTATAGATGAGAGCGCGAGTTTCCTCAAGGTCCCCTCAAGAAATTTTGATACAGTGCCCCCTCAGGGCTAGCTACGCCACTGGTACTGGGCCAGTTTTTACCCAGCATGATGCCAACCGTTGGCAGAACACTTGTGTCGGTATTCTACGAGTAGTGACATTCAGTACTGAACCAGCTCTAAGCCAGTACTATGCCGATGTATACACTATGAACTCTGGCTAAACATATGCTTTTTCCCCCTCGATAGTCAAGGAAAACGATATCACCAGACGCAATTCTCGGAACGATTACAATTCTGTGCATGTCAAATTTCTATGCAATTCCAATTTTCAATATGATTTCTTAATAACTAAAAACGTTTTTATAATCTTTTAATTTATGATAGAAGTTATAAATTTCATGTGAATTTGGTCCTATCCAGTTTTCATCAATTCTCGACTGTCTGTCCATCTGTAGTCTGACGATGCGATAAATCTCGAACGAATTTTCTAATAAAAGCTGCCTTTCGTACACTCCTTCTACCACCAACATATATGGTTTTAACCATAAATGCCATGGGTAGACAGTATTCTGAGTAAATTATCGTTTTATTATAGCTGTATATTCATATAATCTGTTAAATATATACAGTAAGGCGAAATTCATAGTATTCATAATAATGAGTGAGACGGACACGATCTTATGCGTCATCTACCAGCATCTCACTCGCACTTACCTAATGGCTACTATGAATTTGACCTTACGGTATATACATGAGTATAGTGACAATAGATGCAGTATACATCCTAGTATTACCGCCCCACTCAAACCCAAAGATAATAATTTTGATCCTGACTTCAAAAAACGTGAATATCTCCTAAACTAGAACTGGCCATATCAGGGCCCTTCCCGTCAGAACGTCTAAATTATACATTTTTTGATATAATATATTTCCTAGGGTAACTGCAAATAAAGATTAATGAACAATAAGGAACAAATATTAAAATAATGATGAATAATAAATGTAATGTTGCACATTATTATGCAGTATCTGAATAAGCAGTCCCGGACTGATGTACATGAATTAATATAAGACACGTTTAATATATTAGAGTTTAACATAATATAGGACATTTCGCGTTTTGGACATACTTTAATCGAGTGTGAAGTGCGAGACACGGGATGAGAATGTATTCATTAAAGCCGCAGAAGCTTTAACAAAACAGAATTAACAATTACAAAATTACAGTTGACAATAGTTTGACTTTTAATTTTAAAAGGGCTATGCACAGATTTGGGGGAATACATAGACAAAGCGTGGAGAGCGTGGTGAATAAATGATCGAGCGTGAAGTCCGAGATTCGACAGACGCGTGCTCTAGGCGCGCTCAAACTTGCACGACGCGCGGCCGACCCTGGCAGCTTTTTTCTAAATTATATTGCACGTAAAGAGAATGAAATTTTGAGATTTTTTGAATGACATGTTATGCGCGTGAAAATAATAAATATTAAATAAAGAAAATATTGTTATGAACATGAAAGATTCAATATTTTCTTAATCTGAGAAAATATTTCTTGTCTTAAGAAAATGTCCTAGATTGAAAAAAACTTGATTTTCTTTATTTAAGTACATTTTCTTAAGACAAGATAAATTTACTTGGATCATAAAAATATTGTATCGTCCGTATTCGTACCAATATTTTTTTGATTCAATGCAAATTTCTTTCATCCTTGATATCAAGATCAGCTTATACTGTATGACTTTGAAACTTTCTTTTTAATTTTTTATGGAAGAAAATTTTTCTAATTGCTGGAGTATAAGGGTATGGTAATTACGAATTAATTTGCTGTAACGAAACGAATCAATCGATCTATTACTCTTCCAGAAGTCAGTATATGGGTCATAATTAGTATATAAACAATTTAAAACTTTTGAGTAGTAATTATTACGAAGGCTAATATTTGATTAACCCTTCAGCTTAACTACCCATTGTTACTTGTGAATATACTAAAAATATGGTTTATTACATTATTTTAAAATATCACAGAAATATTTGCATCATAGAAGTTTTACAGAAAACATGTAGACTTAAATTAGCCAAACATTACTGATACATTACTGCCGTGATTTAGAATAACACTGTTAACAGCAAAATGAGCGATTCTGAGAAAATTGACGAAAACTGTTCGAATCTTTATCCGCATGTATCGTGGGTTGTAATTAATTTCCTGAACTTAGTTTGGAGTTTCTTGACTAATTTGCATATGATCTTTTTATTTGTGCAAAAAAAATGTTTAAAATGATAATTAATTATTATTTAAAATGCAGTTAACGGTGTTGATTGGCATGCTCAAATTTGGAAATAGCCGTAAACCGGCAGTTACGACTTTCTTCGAATTACGGACCACAGAAACAGATCTGCCGTGAATTGAGAGAATGCCGTTCACGACAAAAGGATAAACAATAGTGGAATTATTATTTATAATATCAAAAATAGTTTTGTGTTTTTTAAACTTGCTTGTATATAAGCCAAGTAGTTATTAATATTATGAATTTCAATAAATTGGAAGACGAATGTTTTTTTTTAACCGAAAAAATATATATCAGATTGTTATAACTACACGGAAAAAATTTATCCGTGAAGAATCACGAACTTGTAGCTAGGTCTCGGATACGAGATAAAAAAATAAAACATTAAATCCTTATTTCTATGAGAAATATATGGATAAATTTCGAAGTTTCTTACGAACAGTTCGAATTTCCTACGAACAGTTCCTGAAAATTTCAGACTGAAATAAAAAGAGGAAAAATTTTATTTGTGCGATTTAATTTTATATTAATTTATAAATTCGCAACTCAGAAGATTCGAACCTCAAACACTGCTGACTGACCAGTTTCTAAACATAAACCAGGAGTGCGTAAACACAAGCAGCCATCGAGGCCAAACAAAATAGGTATTATAAAACTTCTAGCCACTCATCCGTCGGGCTCGAGATACACATACCAGCGCACACACGCACTGCGCGTGTGTGCGTGGGCCACGTACAAGGAGACTTAGTGTCGAGTTCCCAGATTTGTCGGGCAAGCTCGTGAGTGCTCTGAGAATCTTTTCTCAATCACTCGTAATATTTTTGTAATTATTCACGTAAAAAAAAAGTGATGAACCGTTTTAGAATTTTCACATCGAGTTCGTCAATCTTTCTCAAAGTTCGTGGGTTATTTACGAAAATACATAAATATCCGATGAATTTTTCTCATATCCGAGACCTAGCTACTAGTTCGTGACTTTTTTACGGATAAATTTTTTCCGTGTAGTGTTATTGAATTTCATGAATAACGAATAATACGAAATTCTAGCGGAAATAATTCATGTTCATTTAATAAATGTACATAAATTCCGAATGTGTCGGGTACGTAACGGCAAAACTCGAAATTATTTAATAAAATCATTTCGTGAAGCGAGCGGCAAGCGCCCTTACTTAAGGGTTTCGTAGAAAATGGTAGAGTTAAGATTTTTTTTTTTTTTTTTTTTGAAAAATTGTCAATTTCGCATGTTAGCTTTAAGTTAAATTTGACAATAATTTTCTTAACGTTGACCCTAGGAGTTTATAAAGAAATTTGTTCGCTTTTTCAGAAAATTTTCGATCCTGTAGGTTGGTTTTGTGCCTTTGAGTCAATTTCGAGAATTCTTGAATCAAAAGGCCTAAATTGTCATCTTTTTGCGTAGCAATGCTATGAAGAACATTTTACTCAAGGTTCTCAGTATTTTTTCTCGTATCAGACACTTGGAACACATCTCCATGCAAAAAATGAATTCGTTAGCATCAATCGTTTTTTCGTTAGGCGTGCTTGCAGGGTCATTTTGAGTAAAAAGGGCTTAATTTTCACGTTTTTGCATAGCAATGCTATGATGAGTATCTTTCTCAGGGTTGCTAGTATTTTTCTCTTCATCGGACACGCGAAACGCATCTCCATGCAAAAAATAAAGTCGGTAGACCTAATAGTTTTTGCACTAGGCGTAGTAACGGACGTACATCCATTTTATTCAGGGTTTCCTATGAAACCTTAAAAATGAAGAAAATTCAAACATGTTTGGATTATATTCGCAGATATTAGAAGAAACGAATTAACTATTTAAAGAACAACATTTTTTAAAATGTTAAGTCTCAAATAAATTATCAATAATTTTAACGTATTTAACGTGCGTAATGAGATCAGGAAATTTGTCGTCGAGCAGATTACAAAGAGCAAACAATTTAAATATTAGGTAATACATTTAACAAATTTTTAAACTAAAATAAATTTATTATGCTGAGATCCTGTTTACATTGGGTAGTGTTTATATTAAATATCACATGTTTTATATCTTACGTATGAATTAGATTATTAATAGGACTCTGCTCTCACTTCGTAGTATTTATTCAACAGATATAATTAGATCAAGAACACCATTGATGGCCATTAAAATTTTTTTATTAATTATCTTTGAAAATTTCCAACTTTTTCTACTTTAAACAATTGAAAAGATTTAAATACATTATTTTTTACCTATTACATTTTTCAACAATATAACTTGTTTTTACTATAATAACACTATTAATTATAAAAAATACAGACTTTAGATAATAATTTTGCATTTTATAACTTATAATAAATGCAATTACGGTATTTTAGTGAAGTTCATAACTGATCGTTACGGCCTTTGTCGAATTTTTCTGTGCCGTTTTTCAAAAATTATAAAATAATTATTTTTAAAGTTATTAACAACTGATTTTTCTGTGCAGCGAAAATAAGTCCAGCTTTTTACTTTGCACTAAATTAATTTTCACTTTGGGAACATTTGCTTTATAAAACCTTCGGATGTAAAGTCTGGTGTGTGTGCATAAAATTAGTAATGAGTTTGGTGAACTAAAAAAGTTATGTAGCAGGTTGTAGAAACAATTCAAACAATACAAGCAAGGTGAATTGTTTCTGAAATGGGGGTTGCTGCACGGCCGCACAATGGAGATAATTACCTCGGTATACTAAGTACTTTAAGGTCGAAGAACTCTCCAACTGTCGAAACCCATGAGAGGATCCTACTTTCATTTTGAACCGAGTAGAGGATTTCGCGTACTTGTACTACTGTACAATTGTACATGCTGCATGTGGCTGGTGCACGGCTGCTTCATATACGTTCACAGTCGATGCATCGTATGTATACATCGCACGTAAAGCCAAATTATTGGAAGTATTGTGAAATATTGCTTTGCTTTCACTTATTGTTTTATACACCTATGTATGTACCCTACCCTCGTTCCACCATAGTTCATAAAACCACAAAAATATTTTCTACCAGTCCATTATTTTTCACTCGTAGCCCATAAATTAAAATGGACCGGAACTTCATAAATTTTTACAACGATTTTCTAACAGGTCGAACTTTTGATTTCGCGTATTTGCACCAGGGTCGGCTTAATATGCGTGATAAATTTAGGGAATAAATCGTCTGGTGCTTTCAATGCGCAAGGTATACGTTTTTTGTAATTGCACGACTGAAATTATTTGAAAAGTTTATATGTATATGGGTACACAGAAGAGCTATTTATGGTGCATTAGAGTAATTAGTCTATTTTCTGGATTGTAATATTCAGGTATTATTTGTCGTTAGAATGGGAAAACATTTTTTTTTTCTATTTACAATTGGAGGTTTTTACCTCTGTCAAATAAAGGGTCTGACTATTTTCACGAATGACCATTTGACATAATTTTCAATTTTCCGAATTACCATGCCCTAGACAGTTTCGCCGTCGCTGATACGAATTCGGTGTTAAATTATAATCAGGAATTAGGCGGGCTTTAAAACAGGGGTATCTTTAATTATTTACAAACATACTCTCGTTGATCCGACTAAAAAATAATTGGATCACGAATTGTATTAATAATTTCTTCTGTGGGGTTTTAGCGGGATTTGCCCCAAGTCTGGTTTTCACTAGATCCGAGATATCTTCTTACGCCACACTCCTAACCTAACTTAGTCATTTTTGCTCAATTTTGTATTATATTTTGAAGTTTATTATAATTAAACGCATATATCCCCATTAAAGTAATATTCAAATTAAAAATCGGCTATATCAATTAAGAAACAGCACTACAAAACTTACTTTAAAGAAAGTTCCACATAAAGTTAACATTTCTTTATATAACCATATTACTTATTCATTTCACTAATTTTATTGGAAAAATCATATTAATACCGAATAATATTCACGTAATTTTTTACGTTTTGACAAAGCGCGCCGTGGGTCATCAGCGCCACCAAGTTGTAAACATAATTCAACTCTTTAAATGGCGTTGTACACGTGTAAAGACGTAAAAGAATGCTCAAACAAAGTGAGAATAAATATGCATTTAGACGCGATATTCCTTATTTTACTACCTTAAGTGAGAGAATATCATTGTTCAAGACCAAAGGTGAATATTGTATAATAATTTGATTCGTTGGCGAGAAAATAACTCTCATAACGTGCTGCGAGATGATCGGCTTTTTCATCGATCAACGTAATATGGACCGGATATGACAAGAAGCTTTTCCTAAACCTTCAGCCTTCAAAATACACTAAGCAAAAGTTTTATTTTGATTGAAAAGTAATAAAAGTACTTTTTAATTAGAAAGTAATATTTATTCTGTACAATTATTAAAATTTTAGAAACTAGGACATTCTTGAAAAAATCTATAGGAGGGCTCTGACAAGTTTGGTCATGGACAAGGTCCATGTCAGTTCACCTGATCAGAGCAAACTAGTCAGAATCATACTAGGCCCACATCAAGATTTAATGTCCAAATTGAATCGAATTGTCCTAGGGGCATAGAAAAATCATTTTGGAAATTCGAACTGAAACTAGTTCAAAATGAACTCAGAAATCCGAATAACTTACATAATGTCCAAATTGAATCGATTTGATGTAGGGACTTTGTGCGTGTTCTGAAAAGTTTTTTTTGGACATCTGAACTAAAATCAGTTCTAAATGATTTCGGAAATACGAATAGATTATAGTTGACAATGTCCAAATTGAACCGAATTGAGGTAGAAACTTAGTTCGAGATCATAAAAGTTCAGTTTGGGGTTTCAAACTGAGCCTAATTCCAAGTGAAATAGGAAATCTGAATAGATTACAGCAATGAAAAATCCGAACTGCTACTAGTTCAAAATGAACTAGGAAATGCGATTAAATTACAACTGAATAAATATCGCAATTAAAACGAATAGTTTTTCCATTTGAAAATTATTGTTCAATTGGGTAACCGACTTGAAACTTACAGAACCGATCTGATGCTGATGGAATATCAATTTGAAACAAATGGTCCTTTTATGTAGCGTATTTATAAAAAAGTATTATTATTATTATTATATTATTATAGATTAGCAGTTCGAACTCGA
>CAKNYM010048206.1:95398-124305 GCA_932195095.1 Andricus curvator
TTAACCTTGGGGGCTGTTCAGCCTTACGGGCCGTTCCTCTATCCGCACCCTGAGGACGCGCTACGTAGTGGTGATAAAAAAGTATACTTTTTTTAAATAAAAAGAGTGGATTTTGAAATAAGCCTATTTAAATAAATATCAGATGTTCAAAAATTATGTTTTATTCCTACTTATTATTTTCACTTTAGTCAATCTATATGTCAAATATTTCTAAACATTAACCTCACGCCGCCGAAAAGCGAAGACATAGGATTGCTATCAAAAATACTCAAATCGTGAAATTCAAATTCAGGCAATCAGAATTTTAAATTTCAATTTTGCGCTATTATATTTTTATCGGATGTGACTCATGTGAAATGCAATTTCTGTTACATATAAACGACGATTCAGATATTTGTAGTTGGGAAAGATTTTTATTTGGTCAAATTAATTTCTGTAAAATAAACATAAGGAAAAACAGAATTTAAGGAATATTTTAAAGGTGGCAGTACAGAACTAGATAATCAACAAAATCGAGATTTTTTAGATGAGCGGAAAAACATTCTGTAGAATATAAAATACCATTTAAAGATAAGAAAAAAGTCCACATCCGAGATGACGCGTCGCTAATTTAACCAGAAAAAAGTATAATTAGAAAAAGTTATGCAGTTTCGAGGAAATAGATGTGTCAGTTGACAATCTCAAAGTCACACTGACCACAAATTGGAACAGGCGCAACTGTGAATTGCGATAAAAAATGTAATCATCAGTTTAAATGAAAAATAAAAACGTACTACTAAGATGTTGAGTTTCTGAATGCGGATCGAAAAATTTTATCTTAGAAAGACAGTCAATTCCGAGTAAATCGTCCAAGAATTTTGAGGTTAGAATTTCACAGGTTTTGAAAGTCAGCTTTCGGGGAAAAACAGAATTTTCTATTTTTACAGAAATAAAAATTTGTTTCCGAAATATGGGGATGCTGTGTCAGAATAATAACTGTCCGATGCAAAAAATTGTTCTGTTCCGAGAAAATTAAAACTTAGTGTGACAGTATCACATTATGATGGCCAATTTATGACTGAACAGCTTATAAAAAAAGAATTTATTTTTAATAAACAATAATAATTTCAATAAATATCAATGTTGAAAGGAAGAAACAATATTATATTACATAGCTCTCCTCCATGACATGTACTGTATTTTTTTTTGATAGAGACACGCAAAATGTGAAGCGTGTTCTGCTGGTGGGGGATTGAACGTGATCTCTCTTTTCGAGTCTGCGCAAACAACGCATTGTATACCTGCTATATAATTTTATTTTGGACCTTATACCCTAACACCTCTGTTCTACTACGAGGTCCAATATTCTATATGCGTCTGCTTACGCCGCTCGAAAAGAGAGAGCTTAGGGCCAATCCGCAAGCAGTAGGTTATGGTTATGGTTATCTAGCTCTGTACTGCTACCCTTTATTTATGCTTCTCCAAAAGACAAAGAAAAGAGTAATTGGATAAAGTTGCGAAAAGTACTTAACTCCGAGTTATTTGAAACTTTATATACCGATATATTATGACTCGCCGATTACGAAAATGATATTGAAAATACCCTCAAATTTGATTTTGAAGGGCAACCCCCCCCCCCCAAGTATAAAATTGAAGTTTTTTCCGATCATTTGTAAACTCCTGTCTACCAGGACATGTTGGAAAGGGGAAGGTATGTGACCTACATTATTTCTGCGACTAATCACAGGAGTGCTTTCCCGCCCTCCACGAGACGTTGGAAAGGAGAGGGTATGTGACTTACATTATTGCTGTGGCTAGTCATAGGGGTGCCTTCCCGACCTCCGTGAGAAGTTGAAAAGGGGAAGGTATGCGACCTACATTATTTCTGTCATCAGTCACAGGGTTGCCGTCACTCCCCCCACGTGACGTTGAAAAATGTGGTAGGGGTTTGACCAACATTATTTCTGTGACTAGTCATAGGGTTGCCTTCCTGCCCTCCATGAGAAGTTGGAAAGGGGAGGGTATTGTGGCCTATATTATTGCTGTTGCTAGTCATAGGGGTGCCTTCTCGACCTCCATGAGAAGTTGGAAAGGGGAAGGTATGTGACCTACATTATTTCACTGATCAGTCACAGGGGTGCCGTCACTCCCCCCATGTGACGTTAGAAAAGGGTAGTGAATTCTCAAACATTATTTCTGTGGCTAGTCACAGGGGTGCCATCTCGACCTCCACAAGATGTTGGAAAGGGGAGGGTGTGTGACTTACATTATTGCTGTGGCTAGTCATAGGGGTGCCTTCCTGCCCTCCACGAGAAGTTGGAAAGGGGAAGGTATGCGACCTACATTATTCCTGTGATCAGTCACAGGGTTGCCGTCACTTGCCCCACATGACGTTGAAAAATGTGGTAGGAGTTTGACCAACATTATTTCTGTGTCCAGTCACAGGGGTATTTTTTCGAAGGCTCAAACTTTTATTGAAGACTTTTCTCTCTTAAACCAATATTTATCGAAGTATAGTGAAAAAAATAAAAAAGCACTTGTTTCTGTTTTTCACTTGAAAATCAAATTTGCGGGTATTTTCACTATCATTTTTGTTTGTAATCAGCGAGTCAAAATACGTGGGTATACCTAGTTTCAAATCAATTGGAAGTAAGTACTTTTCGGAACTGCACCCGAGTAATTATTGAATTCAAGAGTAATTTTATGTAAACAAATATTATTCATTATTCAGCGAAAAATTTTAATTCTTTCGGATATACAATTTTCTTCAGAAGCACCTTTCATTCAGTATTGGGATAAAATTTATTATCTTGATTTACATGCTCGATGAACGAATGAATTGAACATGATTACTTTGGCAGAGACGTACATTGAATTTAGAACATTGAGCAATTGATTGGTCAGTTTTCAAGTTGAATCAAGTTTACCTCTAGAAGGGAGAATGCAGCGTTGAATCTTGCACATTCACCGTTTGGACTCCGTATTCCTCACTGGCATTGGCACATTCATCGCGTTCTCGCTCTGAATTTTAATCCGATTTTGCAACTCCACCGATGTCTCTATTTCGCTGTATTTCCCACCTGTTTAAACTTTTTATTTTCACTATCTAGCACGTAAAAATTTAATCGAACTAAATATGTACCATATCGCTCGCAGCTTCCATCATATCCCCAGGGTTTTGCAAAAAGCATGTATAATACATTATGTATTGTTTCACATAATGTATTATTTCGCAAGAACATTAATCTACAGGCCAGCTACATCTACAGAGTACGAGAAAAATGAAGAACTCGTAGGAGAACAAACAATTCCGGAGAAATGGAATATTACACGACGCTTGTTTTAGAGTTTGTTTTCCGGGTTTTCCAGGTAACGAAACTCTTATAAATGCTTTTAGTTTATTTTAAAACCCTTTCTAGTCCAGTGGGACACATATGTCCCAGTAGCGTGTTTAAAAATCCATAACTCCGTGAAAAATTTAGATATCTTCATTTTTTTTTCGGCATGAGCTTGAGAAAATCATTCAACAAACGTAAAAAATTTGCCCACTCATGGATCTTGTTGCATGCCAATACTATAACTGCATATCGCATCGCAAATTTGGAATTTTTTTAACGTTTTGTCATGAATGACACAGCTCCACAAGAAAAGGACAAAGTGTTTTGTTTCACAACTTAGATCACCATACCCATACGTTTTTTGGGTCGCTAAATCCGAATTTGGGGTCAGTTTTACCACATCAAGTCAGGATCAAGGTCATTCCAAGGTCAAAGGTCAGAATTAGACAAACTTTTGAATCGGAGAAGAGCTTTCGTAAAAGGCGTTTTCGGGGACGCTGAATCCGAGTCTGGGGTCATTTTGACCCAATCATGATAGCATCAAGGTCATTTCAAGGTCAAGATGGAAAAAAGGACTGTATCAAAGAAAAACTAGATTCTAAGACGTTTTCTGGGTCGCTGAATCCGAATCTGGAGTCATTTTGACCCAATCATGACAACATCAAGGTCATTTCAAGGTCAAAATGGGAAAAAATATTGAATCGAAGATAAGATAACTTCTACTCTAATACGTTTTTGACCTCGTTGAATCCGAATTCAGGATCATTGGGTCCCAAACAATATTCCATATATACTAAGAGAAAATTTTCAAATTCATATAAAAAATCGTGACTCCGAAGTTATATAAGCTTAGGGTTGAAAATACAACCCCAATGGTTTTGAAGGCTTGTTCTAGCAAGAGATGTTTTCAAAGCTCACCCCTGAATGATATCTGCATCAATTATTGAGTGAAAAAATCTCCATTGAGTTTCACAGGTGAAAAATCATGAATTATAAGGTTTTTCAGGATAAGGGTTGAAAATGCAACCCCCGAAATGGAAATGAAGACTCCTCTCAAAGAGATGTATTTTCTGGGAATACCCCTGAGTGATTTTCGGCACCAGTAGTCGGATCAAAGAATTTCGACTCCTTTCCACAGATGAAAATTTGCGACTTCAAGGTTCTATGAGCTAAGGGTTAGGAATACAACCACAAAAAATGAATTTGAAGACTTGTCCTGAGAAAAGAAGTTTTCTAATGATACTCCTGAATGATTTTGGGCAGCAATAGTTGAATAAGGAATTTGAAATGACTTTCACAGATGAGAAACCGTGAGATCCAAGTTTTTCGAATTAAGGGTTGAAAATACAACCCCCAAAATGAATTCAGAGTCTTGTTTAGTGGAGGAGCATCTTCAGAGGATACATAAAAGTAATTTCTGATACGAACAGTGCACCTCAAAAATTTGTAATCCTTTTTTCGGGCATAAGGGGTGGTTTTCCCTCCTAAGGGTAGTTTTCAGTGAATGAAAAATTATGACAATTTGTTTTCGTCATCTGGAACCCTGTCGGACTTCATTCCAAGAGGTTTTATTCCCATGGGGTACGTAGAAAAAACTCGGACTAGAAAGGGTTAAGGCCGAATCTACAGTGACGGGCTGTCCGTACTTTTAGCTCGGCTTGACTGAAAGTATGGACTGTCCATACGTTTAGCTTAGACTACACTTCGGGGCTAAATGTACGGACAGTCCGTATGCTTATGTATGTTTATAACACAGTCGAGTCTAAACTTACGGACTTGGCGAGGGAGAGGGGGAGTTGGAAAAGGGAAGGGGGCATGGTTTATGTTGAGACGTATAGACTTTGTTGCAAATCTTTGCCATGCGTCGCTTAACTTTAGGTATTTACAAAGAAAAATCAAAGCCGAATTTCTTAATAATTTAAATCTTTGACTGTCGAAAGAAAGTTTGAAAATTTTTGTTTGAAAAGTTTTTAAAATTTGTTAATGTTTGAAATTGGAAAGGGGTAGGGGTTTAACCAACATTATATATAAAGGGAAACATTATAAAGGGAAATGGCTTAATGGTATACATACATACATATATACATATATCTGTGACCAGTCACAGGGGTGCCTTCCCGCGCCCCACGAGACGTTGTAAAAGGGTAGCGTTTGACCAACATTATTTCTGTGACCAGTCACAGGGGCACCTTACCGCTTCCCACGAGACGTTGGGAAGGGTTAAGTATGGGTTTAACTGATTTTATTTCTGTGACCTGTCACAGGAGTGCCTTTCCGCCTCCCGCCCCCACGAAACGTTGGAAAGGGATAGGGGTTTGACCTACAACGTCCGGACAGTCTTTACATTTCACCTGGCCGTATAGCTGGAAGTAAATGTACGGATTGTCCGGACTTACAGACGCTACCTTATTTTAAATCAAACGAAATATTTTTTGAAATTATTACGAATTCTTCACCGAGATTATATATATATATCGCAGTGTCTCGTCGTCCAGAAATTCGGGATGACCAGTGCAATATTTTTCATAAGCTTGGCTAGTCGTCCCGAATTTTCGGGTGGGGGCGGGAAGGCACCCCTGTGACTGGCCATAGAAATAATGTTAGTGAAATACCTACCCCTTTTCCAACGTCTCGTGAGGGCGGGAAGGCACCCCTGTGACTGGCCACATAAATAATATTGGTCCAACCTCCCTAATTTTTCGGGATGACTGGACTCATACCATTAGTATGTAAGTATACCATTAAGCCATTTCCCTTTCAGGGTAGGCGTGACACTACCCGATTCGGGTAGTGTTTTTTGGTGGATAGTTTCTTGTAGTAAATAACTACTACAAGTGTGGGCTCACCACACCCACGATGTGCCAACAGCACGCAGTATTCTCGAATGGTCACCCATCCAAGTACTAACCGCGCCCAACGCTGCTTAACTTCAGTGATCTGACGAAAACTGTTTTTTTCAGCGTGGTATGACGTCAATAAAAATGTACTTTTCGTTCTCCACTTGCAATATCTATAAATTTTGTTTCTTCGTGAAAAATGCAAATATTTACTCAATAAAATTCCTCGTCAAAGCTAAATTGTATTTACCTTTAAAAACCCCAATATTCGTGTGCCATTTGGTTCTAGAATTTTTCGTTTACACGAGGGATAAATTCGAAACATTTGTATTCCTCTTATTTCTCTTAATAAAAAAACTAATCAGCTAAAAACCAATAGTCAGAATGATTAGTAATTTTAACAATAATGGCAGAGAGATGTGAACCTTTTTCTGATACATTTTTATTATACTTTCTAAATCGGAATGAGTATGAAACTACTAACTGAAATAGTGCGAAGTCTACAGAGCACAAAATATATAAACTCTCTAAATCCGAATTAGTAGAAATGTTACTAATGCAATGAATAGCATTGTACCTGACTGAAAAATTAGTAATTTCATCACTTTCTACTAAATGAAGTGGTAAGATTTATATTACTAAATGAATTATCAAGGGTATTCTATTAATGTGTTTAATAGTACTAAATTACTAATTCAATGAGTAGCAACGAAATGCTAGAGAAATATAATTTTTGAATTTTTTAAATGCTAACTGCTGGTTTTTGAGTTTTAATTAAGAAAGTTCAATGTTTTCTCAATTTATATTTTAGGTTTATGTTGTTATATTAATGATAATTGCTTATGAACAATACAATACTCAAATTTTAAAAACTGCAGACATTTTATATTTTCAACACAAAACACAGCAGTGTTTTTTGAAGTGTAATTCAGTGTCCCGTTTTTAAGACAACTTTGAGGAGTTATATAAATATAAATTGAAATGTATACTAGTATAACATGCTGATGATTAAAGAAAATTTAAAGAAGTTAGATATAAGTGAAGGAATTTTAGTAAAAGCATGTAAGTAATACAATAAAAGCATTGCAGGAAAGAAAAACAGTGTTCTTAGAAGTTGAAATATTGAAATTAATATTATTATTATTATACCATTAAGCCATTTCCCTTTTGGGGTAGGCGTGACTTGCTCGTTTGGAAAATAGTAGTGTGTATGATGGGTATATAGGTATAGGGTAGATAGGTATATAGGTGTTAGGTATAGATATTTTAGATTGATCTGGAATTCTCGTGTTATTTATTCAAATGACACGTTCATTCCGCAACACTGCTCCGACCCAGGTTGCTGATGAATCTCTCTAGCGATCACCCCAGATGAAGAGCCTCACAAAATTGTTATGCACTTGGGCCCATTTAGTATCCAAGGTCTTTGTTTCAGGCGTCATTCACCCTATTGTCGCTCTGTTTACAAACTATTTGTAGCCACACTTTTCTGTCCTGGCATACTACTCTAGCTTCCTTCACGTCCATGCATTTTTTTATGCAAGCTCTCGTGTTTCTATGGCTTCTTATGTCACTTCGGATTAGTCTCTCATTCACAGATTCTAACCATTCTTTTGGCGGTCTACCTCTGGGCATTCTGCCATTTACTTTACCTTTATACACTTGTTTCGTTAGTCCTTCATCTTTCATTCTTTCAACATGTCCGAACCATCTTAACTGATTTCTTTCCCATGTGTCAACTATTGTCTCTTTTTCACCACATTTTTGAGGATTATCTCGTTTCGGACTTTGTCCATCAGTGTTTTTCCGCATATTGTGCGAAGAGGTTTCATGCCAATCGCGTTAATTTTACTCCTGTCCTTCTCTTGATAGGTCCATGTCTCACTACCGTATAGTACAGTCGGTACGAATACAGAATTATGTATGGCCATTTTAGTTTTTTTTAATATGTTTTCATTTCTGAGTATGGACCCTGCTCTACCGATAACCTGCTTACCCTAATTTATGCGCCTATCTAACTCCCCATCTATTTTTCCGTCGCTAGTGAATAGGCTACCCAGATATACGTTCATGTCAACTTGCTCTAATCTCTCATCATTTAGGACAATGTTTCACATTGTTTTCTCAGTTTTTCCTTCAAACACCATGGTTTTTGTTTTATTTACGTTAATTTTAAGGCCCATGTTCTTCATGCTTGTATTAAGTTTATTGAACATTCTTTGCAAGTCCTCGATTGATTCTGCCATAATAATCTTGTCATCTGCGAAAGCTAACCCACGTATCTTCACTGTTTCGAGATCTACACCTTCTTCGTCGAAGAGGGCCATTCTGAGACACTTATCCAAAAATATGATAAATAGCCATGAGGACATAACGCATCCTTGTTTCACGCCTTGCATAAGTATATTTGACTTACGGTACTTAGTAAGCTGATACCTCTGTAATTACTGCAGTTGCTTTTATCTCCCTTTCTTTTGTATATTGGTACGATAATCGCTTTTCTCCAATCGTCTGGGACTTCTCCCATCTCGATACATAAATTTATCAATTCGCACAACCTGTGAGGTATGTACTCGCCACCGTATTCAAGCATTTCAGCGATAATACTGTTTATGCCAGCAGCCTTACCGTTTTTTAAGTTCTTAATTATATCTCTAACGTCAGTGACACATACTTTTTCAATTGGGTTTTCTAATGCATTATGTTCTATGTCGCAGTTCTGTTGCCCTATATCTTCACCTCCTAATAATTCTTTAAAAGAGTCTTTTAAAGCGTCTACCATCCCTTCTATATCATATAGCATTTCACCTTTGCTGTTTCTCATGCTGACAAACTCTGTACTTTTACTTTCTTTTATTAGTTTAAATAATAGTTTCATAATTCCTTCAAAGCTGTTTTGTATTTTCTTCTCTTCTTCTGTTCTGATTTTATTTTCACTCTCCTTGACTAGTCGTTTTACTTTACTCTTTTTGTCCTTTTAATCATTTTCGAGTCTATTTCTTTCCTCATCGCTAAGACCTGTGATGTTTAATGTTCTCTTGTGCGCTTTTTTCTTTTCTTGCTGGGCTGCTTGAATTGCATCATTCCACCACGCTTTACCAGACTTTCTTCCTACCAGTGCCGTACCACATACTTCATTTGCAGTATTAACAATAATATCCCGTAACAAAGTCCACACACCCTCTATATCTTTATTGCTTATAAGCGCTTCCCAAGTTGCCCTATCTATGCGTTCGTTTAACTTATTCTGAAACTCTATTCGCACTTCCGGTTTCTGTAAATTTTCAATCTTTATTCGCGTTTGTTTCGTTTTTTTGTTCTCTTTCATCTTCATCCCCGCCCTAAGTTTATTTTGGAGACTAGAAGGTAATGATCAGTATTGCATTCGGAACCCCTCATGACTCTTGTATCTTTCACTAGTTCTCTTAGTCTTTCATCCGCAATAACGAAGTCTATTACACTGCGGTTATTTCCTTTACACCAGATGTACGTGTGGATCATTTTATGTCGAAACCAGGTATTGGAATATAATTTTATAAAATCGTTAATATAAATAAAATGGTATTTTGTTATTACAATTTCAATAATTTGTGAGAAGTGAACAGAATTTTGTTTGCATACAATCATTGTGAAAATAATAGGACAAAAACTAATATATAATTTATAAAAAATAAAAAATAATTTTTAAATTTTCGAATCGAAGGGCGCTATTAGTTCTTACTCGTCTTGCATTTTTAAGTAATTTAAAAATTAAAATTCTTCTTAAAAATATATGCGATGGATTTTTAGAGAATTTTGGAGCCAATGAAAGTTTTTGTAAAAAAAATGATACTAACATTATTTTGTGGAAAACCCCTTTAAGTATAAGCTTAAATTTATTTTGAATACACCGCTGATGCCATGATGATTCTGACTTCAATTTATTGCAAGTTGAATGATTTTGGTCACTGATATTATTGTTTTTAGTGTTTGTTTAGTTTATTTAAAATGGGTAAGTTTTAGTTTAATATTGAAGAATAAGTTTGCGGAAATTGGCAAGCGTACTGTAGAATTACCACACTCGACTTTATTCCAAGGAATATTTATGTGCCTTTTCTTGTGCACAAATTAAATAGTATATTGTATAGCTACTGGCGAAAGGCGGCGATGGCGATGACGAGCAATACACGAGCCAGACATTGCCGCCATTCGCCACCAGCTATGCACGATATTTTTTATAACAATCACATCGGAAATAGGCTTTCGCTGCCTTTTAAGTAATAGCAAGATAAGATATGACACTGCCAGAATTAAAAAGGGGGTCTGGAGAGACATGATTTGCGTGATTTCGACGCGACTCTCGATTTTAACGAAACGATAATTCTGGACCTGGATTGCACGTGAGAATTATGGAAACTACGAGGTTATGTGCGGTGCTGCTGTACTGAAGTTAGCAGAAAAACATAAGACATGCGCCCGCATAATCCCATCACTTTCATTCAGTCGTGCCATATTTAACTTTTGCCCCGCTAGCTGATTTCGACTTGACTCGGTAAGAATCGGCCACTTTCGCTTCGCTCAAGAGGCAGCGAAAGTTGAACTTTGGATGCGCGCGTTATGAAAAATAATATAAAAACTTTGAAAATCTACAACTTCAGGTAGTTGGTTAGTATGGTTATATGTAGCTTGATGTATCGTTCGAAGAATTTTCACATTTATTGTACTTTTCCATGTATTCAATTATTTCTTATTTGATTTCAATAAAATAATCTTCATTGTTAACCCAGTTTCTACATTTATTTAAAACTACCGTTTAAAATTCTTCCTAGCAATACATTTACCAATTCATTTATAACATTACCAATTCCTTAAGTAGATATAGTTACTAATTCATTCAGTCGGTTATTCTAACACATTGAATTAGCATATTTCTTACTAATTAGCAGTAAACGAATCGGCGCTATTTGAATTAGTAGAAAACTACTACCAATTAGTAGTTTTCTACTAATTCAGATTTAGAGAGATAGGCGACACTGATGCCGCCTAGATGAGTGACTGTATCGCCAGATAACAATCGGTTGTGCTCTACTAGGCATCAACAAAGTCGCCTAGTTTATGTCATTTTATGCTCGGCCACACCGTGTGCGTGTTCAGTGCTGCCTAGTGGAAAATACTTAAAATATTCACTGGTGAAGTTATTTTCTAATTGCTTTAGTTACCATTAATACGAATGATTAGCGCTTCTTACATGCTTCTTACGAGCATAGGTTAGCCTGGGTCGCAGGATCGTTGTGTAGATCCACATAAGTGTTTCCGGCTTTAAGCCCCAGCTTTTCCATATGGCTCTCTCACAGAGCCATAGAGTTGCTACTAGCTCTTTGCACCTGTTTTCCAGGTGCTCGTTCCATGACAGCTTCTTTTCTAGAATGACTCCTAGATATGTAGCTCTTTCTGTGATTTCCAATGTTTGTCCTTCCAGTTTCAGTGCACTCGTGGTTTCCCACTTATACCATCTGGTGAATACAACCCCCAGTACTTGCTGCATTACTCCGAAGAGCGCATCCAGGTGCTGGCCGCGCACGATAACCAGTATATCGTCCGCATAGCCTATAACGTGTTGGCCCTGACTCGTGAGCAAATGAAGCAGTTCATCCACTACCAAGCACCACAGCAGGGGCGATAAAACGCCTCCCTGTGGATATCCCGAGTCAACGGTTCCACATAAAGTGGTATCACCCTTCGTCGTTGTTATCTTTCTGTTGGCCAACATGTGGCAAGTCCATTCAGCGACTTCAATAGGCACACCATGTGCAATCATTGCCGCCCTGATCACCTGTCTGGAGGTGTAGTTGAAGGCTCCTTCGATATCCATAAGGGTTCCAATCGCTAGGCCTTTCTGCTTCAGTAGTCCTTCGATTAGGTTTACTGATCCGCTTACGGCCGTTCCGGTCGAGTGACCAGCCCTATAGGCGTATTGCTCCTTGTGAAGTGGCCTATTTGATAAGACTTGGTAAGGCTGATGGGAAGGAAATCCTTGGATAAAGTATAACCAATCCTGCCTGACTTCGGAATGAAGACTACTCTCGTACCTCTTTATGCCGTCGGAACATATCCCAACGTCAGACTAGCCCTAGCAATTCTCACGAGCGGCCCTATGATAATCTCTCCAGCTGGGCCACAGGCAACTTTCGTTGCCTCTGAGGTGTCGCCCCCTTTTTTCCAGACCTTATGAAGCCCGGTAAATGTGCCTTGATCAGGTGAGCCAAGGTTTCCTCGTCCGGCGCTGAGTATCCCCCGTCAGGCAAACTTTAGGGTGCCGAGGGTAGCATCCGGGTTTCGAGAGAGCAGCTTGTCCAGTCTAGCTGACTCTGCGCCTTTCTCGATGTCTGTGCAAAGGTGGTCCAGCTTTCTTGCTTCGCCTTACATATTGCACCCCTGCATTGATCCCTTATCGTTGTAAATCATGTCCATAATTCATTCGTTTTCCCAGTACTGGCACGTTTAAACATCTCTCTGGTTTCCCTGCGAAGCTCTTCGAGTTTCCCGGTCCACCGGTGTGTCTCCCCAGCCTTTCGGACTCTTGAGGGTAGACAATTACTTTCATAAGTAAATTTGACGGCCTCCGTGAAAATCTTGGCTGCTATCTCCAGGGTGTCCACGTCTCTAATTGACGTGGGCACCTCGGAGAGTGCACTCTTTACTTCCGTGAAAAACTGGTCCCAGTCCGTTCTTCTTGGATTTCTGGCCCACTTAGGGTCTGCGGGTACCAAGGATTCCAATTCGAACTCTATCTGTGTGTGATCTGAGAAAGTGGGTTCGTCTGAGATTCCCCAGTTCTGCACATTGTTTCTAAAACTAGCGGTACAGAGAGAGATGTCGATGACTTCCTCCCGGACCGAGTTAAGAAACGTCGAAGTACTCCCCGTGTTGAGAATATCTAAATCAGTTGTGATTAAGTATTACAATAGATCATTTCCTCTTGATTTGATGTCCATGCTGCCCCACAAAGTATGGTTATAATTAGCATCACACCCCAGCAGAAGAGGAAGACCCGTTACCTTGCAGTAATACACCAGAGTACGTACCGCCACTGCTGGGTTGGTATCGCCATCATATGGAAAGTAGGCCGACCCTATGACTAGCTTCCCTATTCCTTTAAGATCGGTGGCTATCACCGTCAGGTCTCTCGAACATAGCTCTAGCAGCGGAACAACGTTGAATCCCTTTGCCAGTATGCAGATTGCAGGCCCTTGTTTTGGCCGCCTTGGAGACCCTATATCTCGAACTAACCAAGGTTCCTGGATTAGCGAGATACCTGTGTGCCTCGCAACCATGCCCCTTAGCAGAACCGCAGAGGCGCCTTTGCTGTGATGCGAGTTAATTTGGGTAATGGTTAGGCCAGGGTCAGTTATTTTAGGTCTGCTCCTGGTCTTCCTTTGTCCAGACAGGCTCCTTCTGTGCCTGTCCGGCAACCCTAAAGTTGACCTCTCCAAGGTTGTGGAAGGGCCTGTTGTTGAGGACTGCAGGAGCCCTCGTCTGGGACTCACGAATATGCACAACTAGGAGGTGCTTGGTATCTCCCGCTGTGTCTTCTTCCTGAAGCCGATCGTGCCAGACGATTCGCCAGGACGCTTTCTTTAGTAAAGGGTTGAATCCCTCCAACCGCCGAAGGACTACAGACGGGTATTCCAGCTTACCTGGGAAACACGCCGCAGCCCTCAACATCTTTTGGAGCAATTCAAACCTACCTGCTTTTAGGTCTGCGCCTTCCCAGGGCCTTGTCTAGGCCACCGTATTGTGTAGACATGCTTAATGCCGCTGGGTTGGCTGCGAAAAATACGAAGAACCCTCCCATATGGAAGAAGGTCTCGAATTTTGGTCATTGATCAGCGGACACTCTTTTTAGCGCCCTCCAGGTGGCCTCCCTGAAAAGCTCAAACTACTCCGCAGTGAGCAGTGAGTCTGGGTATCTTGTGTCCGCCACCAACACCGTCAGGGGGTCAGACCTCTGGGCAACTGTCAGTCCTGCCTTCGACAACTCCCTGTTCGCCAGCTGCTGGGCTATCTTGTGCTTCATCATATGCCTAATCCCCCCCCCCCCCTCAGGTGGGGTGTCCTCTGAGCCCCTACCTCTCTTCTGGGCCTCGGTGCTGGTTGTCGGTGTTGTGGTTGCTGATGTGCCTGCTGCGCTTGCCTCCTCAGTTTTCTTTTCAGGGAACCGTTGATGTCTTTGTTCTTTTTGGGGGACTCATTGGCCGCTCCCGTTTCGATAGCCTCATTCAGGGGGACCGTCAATCCCTCAGTTCCCGGGGAGCTGGGAGAACAGCCGCCACCTGAGTTTGGCTAGCCGGAGAGACAGATTGGGAGAAAAGGGTTATGTTAGACCCGTTAGAGCCGAACCCCGGAGGGCTGGTTCTTGGTCGCTGTGCTGGCCGTAGGTCACTTCCGTCCCGATTCCAAAACTGGATATAGTTCCGGGAGGGACCTCGACCCAGGGATCCAGAAGGTCCGTCTTAGCTAGGCTCTTTCACCCTTCTACCACACTACAATCATACATACCACACGGTGGGCAGGAATGAACTTTTATTCAAGCTGAAATGTCAACCAAAACGGTTCCGGCAAAATGATAGGTTATCATTAGTAGAATCATAATCCATTTTGCATGAAATCCTAGCTGATAATTTTTTTATAATTCAAGATGATTATTTCAAAGAATTTGCATATTTACGCATTTTCACACGTATTTTACTTATTTTGCATGCAAATTAAGTACGTAAAGCTGTAAATTAATATGTGAAAAAATAAGCAAAAGTATTTTTTGTAGTTTTTGATGAAATATTATTTATAAAGAGGATTATAAAAACGAAAAATAATGGAACAATCAAAGGTGAGTGAAAAACTTTTCAAATATTATTTAATTATTCAAGGATAAGATAGAAACAAATAAAATAAAGGATTAGTTTGTATCAAAATATAAATAAATTACATACACTATAACTTTTATTCCACAAAGAATTTTTGAAAGATTGGAATCGTCGAAAAGTAAATTGAATAAAACATGCAAATAACTTAACGAGGTTGAAACAAACAATTGTTGCATTTTCTTCAATAAATTTATAAATTCAGATTTAATGCATAAGTTCTAAATGTATAAAATTATCATATCTACTCAAATAACAATTTAAAAAGTCAGTTAAAATTTAGTTTAAATATATTGCTAAATGCAAATTTGTTTATTTTCGTTAATAAATTCTCTATTCTCAAATTAAACAATTTGTTTTCACCTTTAGTTTCATTTATTATTTTTTCATTTTTTTCTATTCAATGTACACAAAAACTGTATAAATTTCAAATTGTTATAGTGTAATTTATTTATATTGTGATAAAAACTAATCCTTTATTTTTTCGTTATTGTTTTTTTTATTGTTTAATTATTTTTTAATTTTTATACTCTTTATAAATAATATCATATCAAAAAATACAAAAAATACTTTTATTTATCACTTCAAATATTAATTTAAAGCTTTATGTACTTAATTTTAATGCAAACTACGTAAAATACGTGTGAAATTGCGTGAATATGCAAATTCTTGGAAATAATCATCGTAAATCATAAAAAAAATGATCAGCTAGGATTTCATGCAATATGGATTATGTTTCTACCAATGATTACCTATAATTTTTCCGGAACCGTTTTGCTTGACATTTCAGCTTGAATACAGGTTGATTCCTGTTCACTGTGACCAGGAGAGCCCGTTTACAGAGTCTTTCATCTCAAACAGGAGAGCCCTTTATAGGGATACTTTTATCCATATCCATACGCATGCAGGCCGAGGTCCGTTTGACCCCCTTGCCCACACGCTTAAGCCTTTCCACCAAATACAAGGTGGTACAGCCTTTAGGAGAGGATGAATCAAATAATAATGGAATAATTATTATAATTGGAAAGCAGGTATGAAAATGAAAACATTATGATCAATCAAAATGATCAACAAAAATGGATTGCTGTCAATTAAAAAATGTTCGATCATTTCTATATAAACAATTGACTCTCTAAATCTGAATTAGGTACAATTAAACTAATTGAATTAGTAATTGAGCGTTTTAATGAAATAGTAATGATTGAATTCATTTCAAATCGGGTAGGCAGTCCATGTCCAAGTCGCAGAATCATTTGGCGTTAAAATATGTTGGTTTTCAAAGTGAATAAGACAACACGTATCTTACCGATTAACCAAAAAAAAATTTTTTAATTTTTATGAGTATTTGAATTTCAAAAATGGATAACGCCAATTATCAAATAATGTTCAAAATTTTTGTTAAAAGTGTCATATTTTTGAAAGAATAAATAAATATAGAAAATATATAAATAAATAAATATAAATATAATATAAAAAATATAAATATAATATAAAAAATATAAATATAGGTATATCCTGGTCTTCCTTGTTCTAAATTAATTTCTCGTCCTCTTTCCAAATCCCTTAGAAAAATTAAAAATATTCAAAATTGACATTTTTCTCAAAGTATTCAAAGTCAATTTACACAAAAACCCCATCGTTGGAGAGAAGGGAGAATTGATTTTATAAAAAATAAAAATTCACATTTTTCGTCAAAATCACACAAGAAACAAAAAATGCCAAAGAAACAAAATTTTTTCTCTAAAATAGTTATAGGAAAATGTCTCCTGATACTTCATTCTATCTTGCCTGTTTTTTGGAGATTTTTACGAAAATATGTATAAAAGTATTTAAAATTTACTTTTTCTCAACAATAACATTTTATGGTATTGTCACGTCCCGCGACTAGAGACAAACAAAATAACTCATTACTTTATGCAAAGGTTAAGTTTAAACTCCTGCGCCTCAAATCTGACCAAATTGTGTGAATCGGGAAATACACGCTAAATCAATGTCAAAACGAAAACAAGTATTAACTCGCCTACATCGAATGATCTTTCAAATTGTACGATTCCAGTAAAGACACCACGAGGCTACTGTAAAAGATTTATTAGATTAGTTGTATGACTCGGGCCGAAATATTTATATAAATCAGGATCTAGCCTGACAGCATCGAATAATTTAAGAATCTATGTGAAGCACCTGAAGGCTCCGGAATATTACGCTAAATGTAAATTAAGCTATTCGTATGACACGCGCCGAAATATCAATATATGACATAGAACAGGTCATAACTTGCCACGCATCTCCTAGCTTCTGTGGACCAGTAGAAGGTTAATTAGACCACTTATATTCCATACGCCGAACTTCCGAACAGAAAGGTGTTAGAACAAAGAATTTCCACGATGATTTACGAGTTTTGGGCATTATATAACCTGGGCCCCGTCGCATATATATATATATAACACGCCGCGTCAGTTCGTCTCAGTTCAGTACCACGGTATATGTAATTCATCGTTTCGGATCCCTCCCAGTTGAGTAATCTCGTGATCCCCAGTGCTCAAAAATCATCACCAAGCTGTGTAAAACCTGTCCCAACCTCGGTCGAAGCGATCTCCACTCAAGTGAAAGTTCAAGTTCACCGCAAATCATAATTTATTGTGGGTGCATCAAGATCGGAATAATATAACCTGTAAGTACCTTGATTTTCTTATATAACTCTGTTTTATCCTTTTCATCAAGAACCCTAATCCAGACCCTTTTTTAAGTTACTGGACCATGAAGGGAAGTACAACCAACCCCCAACGTCATCCTGAATGAAAAGTAAACTCGTTGTAATTAACAACTCTATTAATAAACTTTCAATCATTTATACTAATTCACCACAACTGAATTCTTTCCTCATTCCTTGGTCAAGATCCTTCCGATCTTTAGATAAAAGGAGGAACATAGATTAAAGGGAATTATGGTACGTTGGACGTAAGAGTATGATAGAAAACGAAGCGAACTCAATTTAACAGTTTGAACAACGTGTTGGCGAAAGAATAATAAAGTAGGTTAGACAAAATGGAGAGTATCGATTATTTAAAAAATACCGACTTCAACGGAAAAAGTTTGATGTAAAAGTAGTTGAATCTGTCAAAGTATGTTCTTTATTGTTTTTTGACATCATAAAGTTGTATTGTCGAGAAAAAATTTATTTTTTGAAGAAACAATTTTGTTGCTTTGACTTTTTTCCTATTTCGCGTAGTTTTGTTAAACGATGTTATAATTTTCGTTTTTCAGACAAAAAAATCTCCCCTTTTTCCAAGGCTTGGGCACAGTACAGACTATCATTGGATATACTTTTTACATCAGGACGAACCTAGAAAAAAAATCAAGAGAACAATTTTTTTTCAGATCCTTAGGATACGTGTTGTCTTACTCTCTTTGAAAAACAACATATTTGAGTGGCAAATGATTCTGTGACTTGAGCATAGACTGCCTGCCAAATTTATAATTCTTCAGTGATTTCAGTTACTAATCAATTAGTGAACTCTCATTTTTTATTCTTTTCGATAAAAAATGGTTCATCGTGTGTCTGGTGTCCCATTGTATTTTATGGAATTACGCAGTGTTTTTGCGAGTGCCCACACATTACGGGGATTAATTGTGTAAGGTACATAAATAATGTGTGTAAATGATTAAATTTTTACACTTTAGAGCAATAACTAGTAAATACGAAATGTTTGTGGAGGTGACGTAGTATGATGTGGGATCACGTGGCGTGGCCTATTTACAAGTTTCACAATGCTGCTTTATTAATGTTTACATAAACTTTAAGATGTTACAAAATTGCATTCATAAGATAAACTTCTTCATTTTTCATGCTTCCTGTTTATAAAACCCTCTTCAATATATGCGTATAACCCTAAATACATTTATACATTTTGACTGAGCAATTAGTAGTTCACAGAGAAACGCTGGTTTTAAATTTCTTGCAGCTCAAATGTCAATGTTCTCAAAATGAGAACTTTCATTCTCAAATTTGCATCATTCAACATAGGTGCACACCTAGGGAAAATTCATAATTTTGTGACCGAATTTTGGCTCATTTCGAGAGTCGTGGAGTGTTGGACCGAACACTCATCGACCTATGAACACCTATGAAACCAACTTTTTTGCTCCGCGCTATTTGGCCTGAACAAATAATAATAAGCAAATTCATTACAATAATATTTACCTAATTTTTTATTTTCTTTGATTAAATGGTGTGTTTCAGTAATTTGAAATAAAATTGGTAGTTTGTATTACATAATGCAAATCTTAGGTTAGACACATGACTGTTATGACATTCAAACGATTCAAACTAAAGCCGGGATGTAACGACCAAGTCATGACCGTCTACATACACATTGAAGCCTGATCGTTCGAAGATATTCGAAATGGGGCATTTGGACAATTATGTACAAATAAATTTTTCTTTAAAAAAATTAATATATATGAATTTTTATGATTAATTTTAAGACGGTTTATGAGTAACAAGTAAGGGTGTTCAACATTTTTAAAAACCCACTGGTTGGGTCGGTATTTTTAGGTTTGAGTCGACCAAGTCGGGTTTCGGATTCGCAATCCGGACAGTAATTCATAGTAACTCAACATAAATTATCCAAATGACCGGGCTGCAAACCCAGTATCCGACCCGAAGCCAATTTGTACGCCACTAGTCACAAATAGTAATTATACCTCACTGATCAACAATATTTAAAAACATGCTATTTTATGTTTTTCAAGGTTGTTGGACTCAAGCTCTAAATTTGAAATTCAATCACGTTATTATTTTAATAAATAAATACCAGAATAAGATATTTTTTAGATACCAAGCGGTACTCCTTTTGTGAATAGAAGTGTGTATACAGAGGGGAAAGCTGTTTAATTCAATAATTTTTACGTTGAATTAAATTTTTAATGAAAAATTTGTAATGACGGACTCTTCATAAACTACGTTACCAATTTAAGGCTATTTTATACCCCCCCTCCTCTGACACATGCTGACAACCATAATTCTGTAAGATCTGTCTTAGCCTCCCCTTCCACTCTAAAGTAACGTAGCTATTGGCTAAACGCGAAAAATAGGTAAAAAGAGATAAATTATTAACCAAAAAAGACGAATTTTCCATCAAATATTTGAATTTTTAACCAATTAGTAAAATTTTTAAGCCAAAAAGACGAATTTTTTAGAAGATAGTAAAATTTTCTAGAAAAAGGTTAATTTTCAACAAGAATATATGACTTATCTACCATGAAACATGAATTTTTAATCCGAAAGGATGAATTTTGAATAAAAAGTTAAATTTTTGAACAACAAGAAAATGACTTTATCAAATAGTTGAATTTTCAACAAAATGATAAAATTTTTAACAAAATAGTTCAATCTTTAACCATATAGTCTAATTGACAACTTACGATTATGCATTTTCAACCAAATGGTTGAATGTAACCCTTCGAGTACACACCTATTTTTTCGAACATCTCCTACACTCTGGGTGAATCTGACCCTGTTCACTTTTTGATCGTCTATAACTTCACAACTACTGAACCTTTTTACTTACCAAAATTTAGAGTTATATTTTCAAGTATGTTAAAGTAATTTATAATTAATATAAGTATCTTTAAAGTCTTTAACATACTTAAAAAGATTCACAAAAATTTTTTTTTTATTGAATTTTACGAAAAAAATTTTAATATTTTTAATTACTAATATTTCCAGCTAAAAATTTATATGGAAAATTGACCCAGTGTGTACTCGAAGGGTTAAAAAAGACTAAAATTTAACCAAAAACACTAACAAAACAGTTAAAATAATATACTTTTAACTCATACACTGGAAAAAAGTTTACTTGTACCAAGTGAATTTTACTTGGCTGAAGTAAGTGAAGGTCTTGATTATTTGCAAAACTTTGAATTGAAAAAATTATTCACTTCTTTCAGAGAAATTCTAATAGGATTATATTAAAATTGTTTGATTTAACAGTGCGACCTATTTGTCGGACGAAAAAATATACAATTTAAACAAAATGAATGGCTCAATGTTCCAAATGAATGTGCCATGAATAGGAATGAATATTTCATGGAACTGAGGAAATGCGGATTGATCGAAAGAAATGTATTTTAACGTCAAGCAAATGTTTTATAGGCTCAAAAACTGTTTCCCCACATAAAATTCTTGAATATTTGAAGCAAAAAACATATCCCACTGATTCAAATAAATATTTCTTCGGCCTGAATCATGCGCGAGTGCAATAAAGTAGTTCGTATTTCAATCGTAATACATATTTTTCTACATGAACTGTATTCTTTCAATCTGAATCATTTTTCAATTCATGCACCATTAAATATTATACATATTTAATTAAAACAATTCACATGATTTAAAATCTTGATGAACATAAAATAGAACGAATCGAACTTGGGTCAGTTAAGTGTAAAGTCCACAGCCTTATTTAACCCTAGACCATGAAGCCAAAGAAATCGTGAACAGTTTTTTTAGAACAATTTTTACATTTTCATTCATGAGAGTGCGAAAATCACAAAATTTTGTCGGCACCCGTCTGTCTGTATGTCTGTAAGGCTGCCTGTGTGGTTACCTTAATGTTACGGCCACGCTGACTTATAAAGGATTTGTCCAATCAAGTCCCAAAATAAAAGTCAAGTTCGTTAACCAGATATTAAGAAACAAAATTTAAAAATTTTAAACATTTTCAAAATTAAAAAAAAAATGTTTTTTTTTTTTAGAGTTTCTGGTGCATGACAAAAAGACTTGCAAATTACTCAACTACCATCGTAAATTTCGCTAAAAATTAAATAAAAAATTCTGCTTTCCAACATTTTGAAAATTTTCAAAAAATTGAAAAAACTTTTTTCTGATAGATAAAGACATTTTAAACCAAATTTTTAATAGATATCAAATATATTTCAAAATTATACCACTGAAATTTTTCAATCAGACGAAAATTGAAAAATCAGGATCATTTTCAAAATTAAGCAATTGTTGTTTCTAAGAGATCCGTGAATTTTAATTGTGATTTTCAATAGTTTTCAACAAGATTAACAAATAAGCATTAATGATATTTTTCGATTGGATACAAATATAAAATGTTCTAGGTAATTGTTAATCAACTAGATTAGCCATGTATGGATATTTTCAAAAGGCAATAAAATTATTTTTAATATCTTTTTCAAACTGCTACAAATTTTTGTAGAGTTGACTTAGAATCGAAATTTAAGCAAACGGAATGAAAGCCTGTCGCTGTTTAGTAAATTTAAAAAAAAAACTCATATTTTTTCACTAACATTATATTAAAAAACATATCTATTCTCAAAGTATAGTTTCTCAAAGTATAAATATAAAGTATAAAGTATATAGTTCTCAAAGTATACTTTGAGAACTTTGAGAATTTTGAGAACCGTCTTTCAAAACACATTGAAAAACAATTTGAATTTCAATTTATGAGTTTAGTCCATCAGGGGTTTAAATCACACTTTTCGATTTGAGTAGTAATATTTACGATATTCAAAAAAATGCAGTCGAATGCACGCATAAAACGTACGAAAACGAACGAGAAGCGCGACAGCGTACCTGCGCGCCCCAGGCGCGCTAAAACTTGGCGCGATGCGCCGCGCACGCAGTGCGCAATGAGAATGAACCCGCGCAGTGATCTTTTTTTTTTAATAATTCCATTCATTATTAACAAACAAAAATATATAAAATCGTTCTTAGCATCTCTGAGCAAAAATAAAACTTTCTTGCTTCTTGGAATTTTTTCGTGGGATTAACCGTTTGCAATTTACAGCGTTACAAACAACTGATTTTGTAACAAAATTCACATACTTGCAAAAAGAAATCTTCTGATCGAATGAAAACTTCTCTCCGTGACTTGTTATTCAAAAATTGCGATTTTCGAAAGGAAATCGTTTAGACTTTTCATTTTTCAATAAAAAATCATCCAAGTCAACCAATCAGTTATGAATTGCCTTTTCGTATAGATTAAAAAAAAGAAAAATCGACGAAAAAATCAAGTTGAAAAAAAAATTTATGTAAAGTTCTGATTCGAAAAATCAATTACTTTGTTTTTGTGTGTTTTTCTGCACCTATCGATGGGGGAAAAATCGCCAGCTGAATTGTTGACAGGGTCAAGCAGAATTTTGGCTGAAAATTTCAAACATCTGTTTAATGATCCACACATGAGTATATTACTGAAATATATGTCTTAGGTAGACACACCACATCGTCATTCAGATAAATGTTACGAGAGAATATATTTCTTTTTATGTTTCATGCTAAAGTTGTGTTTGTTTATAGAAATTTCATAATATATTTACAATTTGGTAACAGAACTTGAAAAAAAAAATAAAGTTCGTGGCAATCACCTTAGCGAGTTTCGACTGGACTTTTTACCATGATTTTATTATCATTACTCCACTGAACTTGAAATGTTCTTTTTAGGCTTAACGTCAAACTTGACGTAGTATTAATAAGCTTTAGCAAAATTAGCAGTGTGTTATAGTATATTGTGTGTCGAGGGCGTAAAGAAGGCCATTTTGACGAGTGTGAACTTGCCGCCCGAGCGAAGCGAGGTCGGCAATCACACGAGGCAAAATAGCCGTACGCCCTTGATACACACCATACTTTTTGTCCTACCCTTCTTGAAAACAAGCATGTTGAGCAGATAGAGGATGTTTGGTGTACTTGACAATTCTAGATTATAAGTGAAAAAAAGAAATAGCGTACTTGGCAGAAGGAGGACTGTGGGGTCCAGCGATACAATTTTTTAAAAGATAAAGATAATTATGTGTAGCGGGCGTAAAGTTCTATGTAGCGGTCGTAAAGTGTTATTTAGCGCGCGTAAAGTGTTATGTAGCGGGCGTAAAGTTTCATGTTGGCCCGGCGGCGGAGTGCGCATGTGCAAACGTCACTGGGCTGGAAACGTCCACATTACGCCTGCCTCACGTGCATGCAATGACGCGTTTTCAAGGGGGGTCGGACAAAAAATATTTTTTAAATACCTCTTATCACTGCGACATCACATTTTTTGATAAAATATATTGTTTATAAGGCTGTTATAAATAATGGCTAGCCGTTCGAGAAAATAACACGAGAGTAAACATTTATTTCCCTTCCTGGGGATCGCGGGACCTTGTAGCTGGTGGGAGGGCTTACGGGGCTCATTAGACCACAGATCTGGAATAGGTGAACCTGAGGGGCTGCATCGCGAGGTGTGGCTACTCTGGGGAACAGACGGACTCTGGTCAGTGAGACTTGGGGGGGGGGGGGGGGACTACAAAAAAATGGAGAGTAAAAAAAATCGATTTTTTTTCTCTTAATTTTCTTGTAGTATTGCATTTCAAAAATATTCCCTCAAAATTTTAAGTCGATCGGAGCTAAACTTGCCAAGTTACAGAGCTGTAAGTATCCGCCCCTCGAGCGGAGCACAGTGGACGCAGACAGTGGTCAAAGTCAAAGACGGTGGTCAAAGCTCGGGTCAAAGGCTATTTTCTGTCTCTCTTTCGTGTTTTTCTTTAGTCCCTTTTCGTACTCTACTTTATGGAGCTGGAATCGATGATTCAGTGTAAGTAAAAAAAAAAAAAAAAATTGCTCAACTTTTTCCGTGCCTGAAACTTCAAACGTGTTTTTCTCAAAATTACATTTTTGAAGTCGGTGCACAGCCTCTCTTAAAAACTATTGCACCGATCTTCACCAAATTTGGTATACACTTTTCACAGATATATCGCAAGAACGCAACGGTCTTGTTGATCGATTTTTTGTTGTTGCAATTTCACAGAAACAAAATGGCGGATTTTTTGGGCAAAAAATCGAATTTTTAAGTTTTTTGACCGCCAAAACCAGAAAAAAATGTAAACAAACCGTTGTGTTATAGGCATTCATTTAATTTAATGAAATATTTTTTTTTATTTCCGATGATCCGTTGAGGAGTTATCCTGTGCACTGCAATGCATCTTTTTCCAAAGGCGTTTCGGAAAATCTCTTAGCAAGGGCTCAATTTTTTATATTCTTTTACCAAAATTTCATGAAATATTCTTTAAATGTAAATTAAATATGTACAAAAGTCTTTCAATGAATAATTCTTACCGTTGTTTCAGAAAAAATTGCTGAAAAAAGGCTTTTTTTACCCTCTAGATTTTACCCCCCCCCCTTAAACTAAGGAGCGATCCTTCCAGGGGGTAATGGCAAAGCCCTCTAGAATATCGAGAGCGCGAGTTCTCATGCTCCCAAGCTAAGATGTGATCGCTGTGTCAAGAGCTGAATGGCACCAGGGTTAACAAATCCTTGAACACCCTGGCCTGCCCCCGTCAGTAGAGGCGGACAGGCGGGGGTTTCGAAGGAGGTGTCTTAACGGAGACTTTGGGACACCAGGTCGAATCCCATAGTATTTAGACCCGCCTCCTGTAAGCGGGGCTCTGTGAGGGGTGTTTCTTATTTCCCTAGCTTCTCGTGGGACAAAAATGTTTCCCAAAAAAACCAAAAAACAAAACATACACGATGAGGGATCCGTTTCGGGACCCTCATCTAACCCACCGCCAAAAGTGGGAGGCTCCGTAGGGGGCAACCCACCAGAGGCGGTGCGAAATAGTGTTGATGGTGGAGACAATCTTGTCGAAGCCGTAGAAGTGCAGCTAACGGAACTCTCCGTAGAGAAGAGGAACCGCTGCGGAGCACAAAGAAAGAGAGCCCGCATGGCGTGTCTCGCAAACAGCAGCCAAGGCTCCTCACAGGAGGCAGTGTCTGCGGAAACTTTACCCGAAGCAACTCCTTAGGCTTATTCCATAGGCAAGAGGAAGGAGGGCTCCGGAGAAACTACCCCAAACAGGGAGCTGAAACGGAAGAAGGCTCTGGTAACACAGGGCCTTACTTTCGCGCAGATGGCCAACAACGCCCTGGTGAGAATTATCGTTGCGTCGGGTTATCCTGATAACTGTCTAACTCTCGAGGATTTGGATAGGTCGCGAGACTGGATTGTGGAGAAAACCCCAACGTTCAGGCTTAAAGAAGGTCTGAACTTGGAAGTCGAGGGGACGGAGTGTCTGCAGAGGTACCGCAGAGCGACCGTACTGAATCCCGGCAACCCCGAGAATCCGGCGACCGTTCTGAGGCGCCTGGGCTTTCAGAACCCGTCTCTACGAACTGATTCGTGGAAGGTGTTTTCCGACAGGCAGGGATCCAGGCCGAAGGGGAGCGCTGGATTCTAGTCGTTGGTCTTCCCGAATCCTCAATCAGAGCCCTTGCGGCTATAGATTATCGACCCTATCTAGGGACGAAAAAACGCCAAGAGCATGCATAGCCGTCAAGGGTATGGATGCGATCTTGATGCCTAAATTCTGCTCTAGAGATCTCACCGTTATCAAGGTGACACTCAGGGGCAGTAGCAGAGAAAGGCTAGAGGTAGTTATTGCCTCGGCTTATTTCCCTTGTGATGCCGAGGGACCCCCGCCTCCCTGAGAGGTGGAGATTCCTCTGCTGTTGGGCTTGGATGCAAACTCTCACCACACAGTGTGGGGAAGCACAAGCATCAATGACAGAGGGGGCACAGTGCTGGAGATACTGAATCGGGGTGATACTCCCACATTTCAGACTAAAAACAGGAGTGAAATTCTCGATTTGACTCTATGTTCAGGTGTACTGAGGAAGCAGGGTAGTGGACTGGAGAGTCTCCGATGAGGAGTCTCTTTCGGACCACAAACATATTGTTTTTCGATTAACCCTAGGAAAACCGGTGGTTTCTAAGATCAGAAACCCCAGAAATACACTTTGGGACTCATATAAAGATGAAATTCAAAGGGAGGCTTGCGGAATTCCCCACAAGCTATGGTACCATTAATGAGTTGGAGCACGCCGCGGATTTTCTGCGAAGGGCTCTGACAACATCATATGAGAACAATTGCCCTACAAGCACAATTAAGTCTAGGAAGGGAGCAGAATGGTGGAATACCCACCTGGAGAGACTCCATAGAAAGACAAGAATGTTGTGCAATAGGGCAAGTAGAACTAAATTGCCTTCGGACTGGGACATCTTTAAGACAGCCCAGTGTGAATGCAATAAAAATATTAGAAAGTATAAGCAGGAAGATTGAAGGGGCTTCTGCGAGGAATCGAAAAACATTCCGGAAACAGCGAGGCTCCATGAGATCCTGGCGAAAAATCCGGAAGCTCGCCTCGGGCTCATAAGGCTCGATAAGAGGAGAAAGGCTGGGGCCAAGGGGTGGAAAGGGCCAACTGAAATTTCGCCGCTAAGGTTTGCTGATTACAAAAAGTGGAATGAGCCGTAGGTTCCTTATGTCTCTTTAAATCACCAGGGGCAGATGGCATTTATCCATCGCTTTTACAAAAAGGCATGGATTTAGTGGCCTTCATACCCAAACCTGGGAGGGAGGGTTACACTACTGCCAAAGATTTCCGACCAATCAGCCGAACGTCTTTTATCCTGAAGATGCTGGAGAAGCTGGTCGAGAGATACATTAGGGATGAGGTGCTCTTGGCCTCCTCGCTGCATAGAGGGCAGCATGGTTTTCAGGCAGGCTGCTCGGTAGAAACGGCGCTTCATGCTGATGTGGCAAAATTGGAGCAGCAGTTGGAACAAAGTGGGTATGCTGTGGGCGCTTTCTTGAATATAGAGGATGCTTTCAGCAATACTCCTCCAGAAGTCATCTGTCGAGAGACGTTGAGATGTGGCGTCTCAAGCTGGGATCTGTGGAAAGCAAATGGTACCCAGTTTCTCCAGGTGGAAATCCGGTATACAGATGGCTCCAGGGCAAAGGCAGGGTCAGGAGAAGGAATTTATGACAGCAAGAGGGAAAGGGATAGGGATCACACTTGGGCGACATGCTATTATTTTTCAAGCGGATGTCCTGGCCGTCCTTCGCTGTGCTGAAACACTAATAGAGGAAACGCTGCTGGCAGACAGATTACGATCTGTTCGGGCAGCTAAGCGACACTAACTGCAATAGGGAAACCAGACATAACATCAGAACTGGTTTGGGAATGCAAAAAGGCATTAAACCAACTTGCAGAAAAAAACAAAGTGGCTCTCATGTGGGCCCCTGGTCACACAGGGATCAAGGGCAACGAAAAGGCGGACCAGTTAGCAAAACGCGGCGCAGCGAGTGAAAACATAGGACCGGAACCGGTACTGGGACTAGCGTCTTGCTGTGTCGGAATGTCCCTTAAAAACTGGGTTTGAACAAAACACCGGGAATGCTGGGAACAAACCCAGGGTTGCCGTCAGGCGATATAAGGACAGTGGTACGGACCCTAACTGGGCACAACCACTTAAACCATCATATGCACAAAATGGGGTATAACCCCACAACAGAGTGCAGGAAATGCGGCAGGGAGGACAAAACATCCCTGCATGTATTATACCAGTGCCCGGCATTAGCTAGGCTCAGGCAATAGACCCTCGGGGCCCATTTTATGGAAACAGAGGAAATTACAACGCGACCAGTGCTCGACATACTGGTGTTCGTCAAGAGGTCTGGGGTCGACTGCTGAGAGTGAATAAGTAAGGGTGTGGCACAATAGGCTTTATAGCTTGAGCGCCAGGGGAGCTCTTCATGGGCTTCCCGCCCGTATTAAAACTAAACTAACTAAATAAACATTTATTTTGTGCCAGAGATTAATAGAAAATTTAAAAGAAATCTATTTTCTTAAATAGGCACGAGGGAAATAAGTGTTAACTTGAGTGATTATAGAATCATATTTTAGATTTTAAACTGTTTTCTCTCCGAATCAAAACTTGTAAAATCTAACTAAATACTAGTAAAACTTTTCAGATTCAATTAGCGAAAAGTGAGCCACTGAAGGTCAGTAGAAAATTACT
>CAKNYM010048207.1:0-26055 GCA_932195095.1 Andricus curvator
TCTGTAACAAATTATAAAACAATAAATATCTTTTACAAATGCAAAAATGCAATTTTATCATACTATTAAATATTTACAAAGACATGCAGTGATATTAGAAAAATACTTTAAAATATGGAAACTTAAGATTAATGTTGAAAAGACTGAAATGATAGTATTTGCGAAAAGAAAGTACAAAGGCACACCCTTAGTTCTAAGCATGTTTAATCAGAACGTCGAAATTAGTAATTCTGTTAAATACCTAGGACAAAATTTAGATAAAACCCTTACGTTTAGAAAACACACTACTGAAGCATGTAAGAAAGGTTACAAATCTATAGGTATGCTCTACCCTCTACTGTGTAAGGGAAGTGGCTTAAGCGAAAATAACAAACTGATTATATATAAAACAATTATAAGACCCATAATGTTGTATGCAGCTCCCATCTGGAGCAACACATGTAAATCTAATTACGACAACTTGCAAAGGCTTCAAAATAAATGCCTCAAAATGATAGACGATACTAAAACAATTAGGGAACTACATAATAAATTCTCTATTAAGTATATTAGAGATCATGTTTATATATTAACCAAAAATTTCTACGAAAACCAATTGAATGACATCGAGTCAATTAGAAACATCCCTCTAATAAATAACGAAACTGCGCATTTCAGAATAAAACATAAACTTCCACATCATATGTTACTCTAAGGTGGGATCTAAGTTAACAAAGCATCGTCTTTATCTCTGTAAATATTGTATAGTTCTCTTTAGGTTAAGCTTTATTAAAATTTACCAGGTTTTATTAAAAATTTCTCCTGATTTCTATCTCATTGAATAAGTGCAATACCACTTGGCACATGCGAAATATCACCATTACAACTCATAATTAAAGTAGGCTTATTCCGAACAGGATAGATACTCCAAATAAGAATTCACATATGTATACACCATTTATGTACAATTACTGATTAATAAATACGTTTTATGAAATGAAATGAAAAATGATTTTTTATCATTGTTTAGAACTCGTTTCGAAAGCATAGTTGCGCAAGAATGGCTCGTACCAAGCAAACCGCTCGTAAATCCACCGGTGGAAAGGCACCGAGGAAGCAGCTGGCCACCAAAGCCGCTCGCAAGAGTGCACCTGCCACTGGCGGAATGAAAAAGCCACACAGATACAGGCCTGGAACTGTTGCTCTTCGTGAAATTCGTCGCTACCAGAAGAGCACTGAGCTCTTGATCCGTAAATTACCTTTCCAACGTCTCGTTCGTGAAATCGCTCAGGACTTCAAGACTGACTTGCGTTTCCAGAGCTCTGCTGTCATGGCTCTTCAGGAAGCCAGCGAAGCCTACTTGGTCGGTCTCTTTGAAGATACGAACTTGTGCGCTATCCACGCTAAGCGCGTCACCATCATGCCCAAAGATATTCAATTGGCTCGCCGTATTCGTGGAGAACGTGCTTAGAATTGCCTGATACCTATATTCAATCGGCCCTTTTCAGGGCCACCAAATTATTTTCACGAGGAATAATTTCTGCTCTACACATGTCTTCTGGTCCAACTTTACATGGTTATCCTTCCCAAAAAGGTTTTTTTTTCTTGTTTCCATACCAGATGTACTCCATCTCAATTATAGCTGAGATGTTGAATGTCGACCACATAAAGCAAGGTGTTGTTTTTCTTTTTTAATTTATAGGACCACCAAACCCACTTTTGTCTACTTTGACGTGTAACGTGTTACGACTTTTTATGTTTACTATTCTGCAATAGGTGTGCATGTCATTATATTTTCATTTTAAAAGCTTTAAAAAATTTCAAAAGATTTTAAGGGATTTGAAATATTCTAGGTTATTTTACAAGATTATAAAGAATTTGTTAATTGATTTCAGTAATTTAATAGCATTTCAAAGAATTTTAAATATTTTAGTGTATTTTAAAACATTCCGATGCAATCTCAAGTGCTTTAGAAAGTTTCAAGGAATTTCAAAAGATTCAAAGGATTGGAAATATTTTAGGAAATTTTAACGATTCCCAGACATTTTTTATTTAAATCAATAGTTTGAAGGGATTTCAAAGACTTTGAAATATTTTCAGGTATATTTAAAAAGATTCAAAGGCATTTTCAAGAGATTTAAACAATTTCAAGGGATTTCAAAGGGTTTTAATAATTTTCAGGGATTTTAATATTTTAATAAATTTCAAAGAATTTATTCACAAGAAGTGAGGGATTCATTCATTTTAAGAGATTTTCCAAATTGAATTCTTCTAGATGCACTCAATTTTACTCAGGTCAATGGATTTTTTTTAAGTTTTTGTTTAATTCATCTTGAAGTTATTACAACTCACCTCATATTTTTAGGCAATTCATCAAATTTTCTTTAATTTTTTCTAAAATTCATTTCAAACTTACTCAATTCGATAAATTTTCTCATATTTTAAACTTTTTTTCATATTTTTACATTTTTGTCAATTCATTTGAATTTTTTTTTTAATTCACCTTCAATTTTTATGCATTTCATTGAATTCTTCTCGTTTCCCTTAAATTCTTCTAAATTCACTCAAATTTTACAGTAATAAATGGATTTTTTCGATTTTTAAAACTTTTTCCAATTCATTTGAATTTTCTTGGATTGTTTTGTAGTCATTAGTCAATTTTTTGGTTAGAAATTAGTAGGGTTTCAAAGATTTGAAATTATTTTTTCTAATTCACCCTGAATTCTTTTTAATTCTTTGGGATTCCCTTGCATTTTTTTAATTCACTAGAATTATTCTAAATTTACTCAATTATACCTAATTCAATGGATTTTTTTAATTTGTTAAAGTTTTTATTTCATTGATCCTGAAGTCTTGTAACCTCACCTTGAATTCTCTTGCATTTCCTAAAATACCTTTGAATGCCCTTGAATTTTTCTCAGCTCATTTCAAAGTTACTGAATTTATACAAATTTCTTCATATTTTAAAATTGTTTTCAATTCATTACATTTTTTTTTAATTCACCTTGCATTTTTAAGAATTTCATCGAATTCTTCTCGTTTATCTTAAATTCCTTTAAATTCATTCCGATGTTAAAGACATCAATGGCATTTTTTGACTTTTAAAATTATTTCTAATTCATTCGAATTCGTTGGAATTCAACTTGAATGGTTTTAAAGTCTTATAAATTTACCCTGAATTGTTTACCCTTTGAGCGCGAAAAAAGTACCCTATGAACGTGAAGAAAAGTACCCTTTGGTCCCTATATTTAATCCCATAGGGACTGTGAGGCCTGTTATAAAAACCCCGGATATGTTTTGAAATGTGTAAACAAATATTTGAATTCAAAAGTCGGAATCTGTCAATGACGTCTGCTTTTGGATACTTGAAATCATCAAGATGAGTGGGTCCTTATTTAAAAAAAAAAAAAAAATATATATATATGTATATGTTGAAAATTAAATTATATTAATAAAAGATGTTTAAATTTTGAAAGTACAGTGATATGAAACTTACAAGTTTAAAATCCTACGATACGTGAACAATAAAAAAAATTTTACTTGCATAAACTTTTCTGTGCACAATGGTGAAATTGAGAGTCAGAAATAATCATTTGTTATTAAGTTAATAACAAAAGTTATTAACGTACGGAGATAATTCTTGAAGCAAATTGTACATTTGTGGCTTCTGAAAATGGTGTACGTAGTGCCAATAAGGAAAAATTTGCGCTTACATGTTAAAAGAATTGTTTCTTTTTTTTTCGGAAAATACAAAGGGCTCTTCAATTTTACGATTCGAAGCATATATGTCACAGCAGAAGACCTTGCCTGCACTACTGTTACTCCTGCAACTACTTCATTCTGTCACGCTTACTCCTATTGTGAGTGCAGTTCTGCTAATAATTGAAAAGCCTTTTTGCATTTTCCGAAGAAGAACATTATTTTTTAAACATTTGCTAGCGACCAAATAAATGTAGAGAAAAAACGCAATTTACCACTTTTACGTTAACCCTTCGAGGACAACGTGGGGTGTATGGGCACCCCAACGGAACAAAAAAAGGCACATTCGCTGTGTACAGGTTGCAGGAAGGCTTCCCGCTTTGAGTACCTTCTCTTTCAGTATAACTTAAGCCCGCGACGCATTTTTTTTTTTTTTTTTTTTTTTTTTTGATTCAAGGTATTTGGGATTGAATCCAAGTATTTCCCGAAACCCGGAAATGCGCCATTAAAAATTTAAACGCAAAAAACAGAGCTCTATACGTCCCACGATTCCACGTTGTCCTCGAAGGGTTAAATACGATCAATTCGGTAAGAAATTATATATTTTTTATATACTATTATTAAATTAAAATTATGAATAAATTCAATTATATATATATATATTTACATATATATAATATATGTAAATAAAATATGTTTCTATAACATTTCATATAACAATAACATTTCATTTACAGCTTTTACTAGTGAACAATAATAAAAAATTACCAATGATGATAATAATAATAATGCTGGAAGCTCTAAGAAAGCATCCAGAGTCGACTGTTGTCACCTCCAACGCTCGCGGCCGCTGTGTATGGATAACAGCGGTAAAATACGAACACCAAACTGCACCATGCTCCTCCTAATTTTGTACCTACAACATCATCGCAGAAGATTTCAGATATCGTATTAAATTAACGTATAACATCCCCACTTCATCAGTCACTTGAATTAATCCATGGCTATGATGAAAAACCGGGTTCACCCGAGCACAAGTTAAAAAATAATAATAATAATATTTAAAATAAAAATCTAGTATATTTACAACATGGGTCTCCAAAGGTAGATCCTGTATCTACCGGCGATCCCAGGCCAATAGGTCGGATCTACTCAGCTTTGACCCAGAACTGTCAAAATCCTTTACCTGATTCGAGCCGCTTGGACCCCTTTAAAAAAAAGGGTCCTCCTTGTTCAAATTTCAGAACCGAGTCCTTCCAACTGGGATTTTTTTTCCGAGAGGTCATAAATTTTCTCTCAGTTTCCCTTCGAAAAAAATGGTAGATCTTGAAAAAGGTCGGGCGATCCTGGGTCACGCTGCACCTGTGGATTGTGAAGACCCCTGAATTTACAAGGTAAGTCCCCATTCCAGAGTGAATACCCCACTTCCGTAACGCTAACCAACTAAAAAGTTTAAGTGCAATAACAAGTTTAGTGAAACGAGGAGGCGAAGGAGTGTGGCTCGCGTCTCTTCGAGCATCTGGGCGGAAGGTGTATGGCTCGTCGCGCAGGTGTTGTGACAAACGAGTGACTACGTGAGGAAGGTGGCCTGTGGTCACCCTCCCTCCCTCCCACTCGCAATGCCCAAATTAGGAAGACTGATGGTCAGGGACTGGAATTCAGAGGATGAAGAAGGCAAGGCCAAGAAGTTTAAGCCTTACTCAAGGGAAGAAGCTATCAACGGAAGTCCACTAAAGCTTACCAATCGATTCAACCCTCTAGCTACTGACCCTTCAATGGAACAAGATGTTGAACAAACTGAAACAGACAAGACTGAACCTGAAAAAACCTCCAGTAATGATGACTCAGCGCCGCCCACAAAGAAGGACAGCAAAAATTCAAAAAATCCACCTATTATAATAGAAGAAGAGATATATGACCTGGCTATGCTGATTAACCTCATACATGAGGTCACACAAGGTGAACCGGAAATTTCAAAGAGCAGGAGTTCTTCAAGAGTCACAATCTACACGGACCTGGCAGACGACTATGAAAAAATCCAAGAACTTTTCATAAAGAAGGACATACCTTATCACACATTTGACAAGAAGAGTGATAAATTAGTGAAACTAGTGATTCGTGGCTTGGGTGTATTTGAGCCTCGTGATATCACTAACAGCCTCGAAACTCAAGGACTTAAAACTTCCAGTGTTATCTTGATGAAGCAAAAAAGTGATAGACAATATGTGAATCCCATATACCTAGTGACACTAGCTAAAGATGTTAAGCCAATAGATGCCTTTAAAATAAAAGTGGTTTGTTTTATGAGAATTTCTTGGCAAAAATATCGAAATAGCAAGAGAACAACGCAATGCCGAAGATGCCAAGGATTCGGACACGGGACAAAAAATTGTCATGCCACCCCAAAGTGTGTGAAGTGTCTTGATCCACACATGACTCAAGAATGCAAAAAACCAAAGGAATCTCCACCCCAGTGCGCCAACTGTAAGGGCCACCACCCGGCTAATTATTCTGGATGTACAACCTACAAGCAACACTTGGAAAAAATTGAAAGATTTAAAGCCCAAAGACAACGTGCACGAGAAATACCTGAAATCAAACGACAGTACGATGCTACCCAAAGAGAAGAGTTTCCACGTTTGTCGAAAGCGAAACCCCAAGCAGAACCACGTCAACCCAGCTGGATAGTCAATAATCCCTCACGAAGGATACAGGAAGATGAACAAAGAGATGGAGCAGCTCAAATTCAAGGTATAATAGGAATCTTCCAAGAGATAAATAAATACTGTGATTTAGGTAAACTATTTAAATTGGCACTAAAACTTAAAGATAAAATTATTAAATGTACAAATAACTTAGAACGTTTGCAAGCATTATACGAGGTAGCTGCTGAAATTGATGGCTAGACACCCGCAAAATAATTCACTTAATATAGTCCACTGGAATGCTAGTGGCTTTGAAAATAAATCGCATGAAATACCCACTATCCTACAGAAATATAAAATCGATATCTTTATAGTCAATGAAACGTGGTTTACACAAAAAAGTAGAGTCCGAATCCCGGGATTCAAATGTTTTAAAAAGAACAGAATAAGTAAAAGAGCCTCTGGGGGAGTAGCCCTCTTTGTTAAAAATAATATACCATGCATTGAAGTCCATATTGATAATCTTGTAACGATAGAAGCGCATGCCATTGCTCTTGAAAATGGTATCCTTGTTGTTGCCCTCTATGACCCTAGAAACAACATTATACAGTCAGATTTGCAAAAAATTTTCAGCTTAAGCAATAAAGTCATAGCAGCAGGAGACCTCAACGCCAAACACACCTGTTGGAACTGCTATTATAACAATAAAAACGGAAATGTTATATTTAAATTTATTGAAACAAAACCATTACACTTAGCCTACCCAGATGATTTTACTCTGTACCCACATAACCCAAAGGCACGGCCGAGTATAGTAGATCTTGCCCTATTTAAAAGCATGTCAGAGCCTGAAACCATTATTGCGCTTGATGAACTAGACTCTGATCATAAACCAGTCCTTATGACAATTAATGAAAAGAAAATTAAAAAATTGAATAATAAACCCATCAAAATTTTGGATTATAAAAGTGCTAACTGGAAAAACTTTAAAAAGTATATCAATGAAAAACTAACGATTAACTCTCTGCAAAAACCTACTGATTCTATTGATGACTGCCTAGCTGAACTAATGCAATTAATCCAAAACGCAATTAAATCTAGCATACCATTAAAATCCTTAAAAAATTATAATGTAGCATTACCGGATAGCATACTGCAACAAATTAGTCACAAAAATAATCTTCGCGCAATCCAACAAAAAACAAGGAATAAACATCTTAAATCGATAGTTAATGAGGCTTGCAGAAATATCCAGAAAAATATCCGCGAACATAAGAACACTGAGTGGGGAAGCAAACTCTCCACAATCAATACTAAAGATAATTCACTATGGAAGCTAACAAGAATACTTAAAGGTAGAAATAATAAATTCATACCCCCTCTTGAAACCCCCAATGGCGTTGTTTTTAAGGACAGGGACAAAGCTGAAATTATTGCAAGCAATTTTGAATCTGTTCACCATTTAACTGGTGGAATGGGCAAAGAGGAACACAACAAGGATATAAACAAGAAATATGAAAATATCTTAGCGTATGACTATAATTTATATGATATAAAACTTGCTACTCCTAAAGAAGTTAAACAATTAATTAATAAAACAAAACCAAAAAAAGCCCCGGGCATGGATGGGATCCAAAATATTATATTAAAATATCTTCCTAGGAAAGCAATTATTCAAATAACGCACATTATTAATGCCTGCCTCAAGCAAGGCTACTTTCCTGAGGCTTGGAAAAAAGCGAAAATTTTACCAATTCATAAACCAGGAAAAGACAAAAAACTTCCTGAGAGTTATAGACCAATTAGCCTCCTCCATACGCTTAGTAAAATATTCGAAGCAATAATATTAAATAGGTTACAAATACATGAGCAGGAGAAAAAACAAATAATACCGGAACAATTCGGATTCCGGAAAAGTCATTCCACAGTACAGCAGCTAGCTCGTCTCACAGACTTTATAAGTACAAATTTTAATATAAAACATAGCACATGCGCGCTATTCCTTGACATTGAAAAGGCCTTTGACACAGTGTGGCATAAAGCTCTAATATGTAAGCTAGCTAATTACCAAATACCGCAATACCTAGTTAAAGTAATAGATAATTATCTTAAATCTAGAAACTTTCAAGTGCAAATTAACGATGCGATCTCGAATGAAAGACCCATAGCGGCAGGGGTCCCTCAAGGCTCTGTCTTGGGACCTGTGTTATTTTTATACTTTTTGAATGACATTCCAAAGACTGATAATGTACAAATTGCGCTATTTGCCGATGACACTGCCCTTTATACATCATCTAGGCGTAAGAGAATAGCTATAAGTAGACTGCAGAAATACATCACAATGTTAGAGGAATACTTCCATCGATGGAAGATTAAAGTTAATACGTCCAAGACTGATTTCGTGATATTCTCGCATAACGATGGTGATAGAAAATACTCTGAACTCAAAATGTATAATGATACTCTAGTGCCTGTGAAAGTAGCCAAATATCTAGGTGTTATGCTAGATTCTAAGTTATCTTATAACAAACATATTAAAATTACGAGAGCAAGAGCATTTATGACTGTAAACCTGTTATACTCGATGTTGCATCCGAAAAGCAAAATGAGCGTCCAAAATAAATTAACTACGTATAAAATGATTGTTAGGCCAATCATGTTATATGCTGCTCCCATCTGGGGCAATACCTATAAAACAAATATCTTGAAACTCCAAAGGGTCCAAAATAAATGTCTCAAAATGGTCCTTAATGCGAAACCTGGAACCAAAACTAAACCCTTACACACAAAACTCCATATTCCATTGGTCGATAGGCAAATATTAAAACTAACCAAAGATTTCTTTCAAAACCAATTATCGAAACTCACCATATTGAAAAATACTGGTAGAGTACGCTACCAAGACGCACCTTTTAAAATTAAATATAAACTATTGCAACTCCGGTTACAGTAATCATTATATCAAACCCATTTGTAGCTGGCCTAACAGCACTAGGAATTAGCCTGTAAGATTGTATATAGTGTAAATAATCTAAGTAGTTGTTTATATTTAATAGAGATATTAAACAGGTTTTTTATGCAATTTTTCCCTGAGCACACAAATTATAATTTACGCTACGAAATAGACGAAGAAAATCAGTAACGCAAACACAATTAAAATATTTATCCACAAATTAGGAATATATATCGCTGTTGTAAGATGGGAGTCCTAAAAACGTTATATGTACCATTGTTTGAATGTATAATGACTTATGAACAATAAAGAGATTTTTGAACTAAACTCTTCCTCATACCGACTTGTACCTCTTTAGAGAATACGTCGCTTTTAATTTCGTATATTTTTTTTTCGAATATTCAAATTCTCTCATCAACATGGTTGAAGAAGTTGCTGCAACACCGGCTCCTGCTACGCCAGTGAAGAAATCTCCGGCAAAAAAAGCAGCAGCCAAGCCTAAGACTGTCAAACCTAAAACTGCCAAAGCCGCCCATCCACCAGCATCTCAGATGGTTTTGACCGCAATCAAGGAGCTTAAGGAACGAAATGGATCTTCTCTCCAGGCAATCAAGAAGTTCATTGCTGGCAAGTACCTGGTTGAACCAAAATCACAGGCCCGTTTCATCAAGAAGTATCTGAAATCAGCCGTGGCTAGTGGTGCCTTAGTTCAGACTAAGGGAGCAGGAGCGGCTGGATCTTTCAAGTTGCCAGTGACCAAGAAAGCTGCTGCTGAAGGCAAACCAAAATTGCCAAAGACAAAGGCACCAAAATCGAAATCTAAGGCTTCTGCTGCCAAGAAGAGTCCCAAGAAAGCTGCTGCTCCTAAGACCAAAAAGACGATTGCTCCCAAGGCCGCAAAGGTTGCAAAACCAAAAGCTGCTGCCAAGAAACCTGCCATCAGCAAGAAAACTGCCAAGGCTCCAACTTCCAAGCCCAAGAGTCCAAAGGCCAGGAAAGCTCCAGCCAGCAAGGCTGCACCCAAGAAGTAACTTTCGATCCTGATTATTACATTTTTCACAATCGGCCCTTTTCAGGGCCAACACATTTTTCTTACGAGGAATAATCTTGTTATTGAACATCCGATTTTTTAATGGTTAGAAATCCACATTACAAAATATACAGTACTTTTTAAATAAGTATTAGAATGTGAACACTTTATATGAGGGGCTGATAGCAAAAGCGGACTAAAAAGTGTCGGAGCAAAAGCGGATTGATTATTTCTCAGCGCAAGAACGAATTAGCCCACGCGCTACGAGCAAAACCGAGTTGAATTTTTGAACTTTTGTCCATTTTTTAATTAAAGTGAAGTGATAATTCATTCAAGTTAACGAAAGTAATTGTTTAAACAATTTATTATTATTGTTAATAATCTCTTTGCTTAATGGTAGAAAATTGCGGTTTTTTCAGAAATGTTTAACTATTTGTCTATTTTTCACTTGGAGTGACTTAATAATTATTTAAGTTGAGCAAACATAGTTGTTCAAACAATTTATTATTGTTTATAACTATCTTCTCTTAGATAAGTGCTAGAAAGTTGTTTTTTGTGAAATGTTTAACTTTGCTTTGCCTTTTTATTTATGAACAAATAATAAATAAAGCTTAGAGAGAAACATATTTGAAACAATATCTTTCTTTTTCGTAAATATATTTTGCTGGAGGGGGGGGGGGGCTGATATCAAAATATGTTCAATTCCAAATTTTTCTTTAACGCTTTACATTAAACTTCTTGTTGTAATTCAAAACAAAACTTTTACAAGTCATTTGCACAACTAGTTCTCCCATCTAGTCCTAATTATTCCATTCCTTGTTTTTGTTTCTTGTGTAAGGCTTTTTGTTTAAATTACTTTTTTCAAACATTGGGAAAAGAGCAAAAATAATTCACTTAAAAAAGTAAAATACTATTTAAAAACTGATTCTTGTTGAGGTTCACTTATTATTTGATCATAACTAAAAAGTCAAAGCAAAACTCAAGATTTAAGAAAAAAGCAACTTTCTAGCATTTATGTAAGAGAATATAGTTATAACCAATAATCAATTGTTTAAATAAGCATGTTTGTTAACTTGCATTAATTATTACCTCACTAAGAGAAAAGTGGACAAAAAATGTAATAGTTCAGAAAAAATCGTAACTTTTTAGCTTTTATCTAAGAGAATATAGTTATAAACAATTATAAATTTTTTTTAAAACTATGAACGTTAACTAGCATTATTTACTACTTTACTAAGTAAAAAGTGGATAAAAAGTTAAACATAGTGCAACTATAGTGCATTAATAAAGAAGATAGTTATGAACAATAATAATTTCTTCAAATAATTATTTTTGCTACATTGAATTAATTATTAACTCACCCTATGTGAAAAGTAGACACATAGTTGCAAATTTCAGAAAAAACCGCAACTTTCTAGCATTATTCAAATTAAATATTATTATTAATAATAATAATAAATTGTTTGAACAGATAATTTTGTTAATTTTAATTAATTATTCAACTCACTCCAAGTAAAAAGTGAACAAAAAGTGGAAAATTTCAGAAAAAACTGCAATTTTCTAGCATTATTCTAAGTGAATATTATTAACAATAATAATAAATTGTTAAAACAATTATGTTTGTTAACATTGATGAACTATTAACTATGCCTAATTGAGAATTGGACAAAAAGTGGAAAATGTTCGAAAAAACCGCGACTTTCTATCTCCATTCTAAGAGAAAATTGCTAAAAACAGTAATAAATTGTTTAAACAATTTATTCAAACATCTAATTATCAGTGTAAAGTAGTATTTTATGTATTAGAAACAATTTGCATGCAAAAAAATCATAATTATCGCCAAAAACTCGCAATACCCATCTTTTCCCTTATGGGATTTTTTTGGTCTTTATAAAACAGACTTATGGGGGTAATAGACTGACCAAGTTTGACTTCGGGCAGACAAGTTTTTTGTTTGAGTGGGTACTGCAGTTGCGAAATAATTCCCTATTTATAAACAAAAAATTCCGGTTCTCTTTGAGGAATAATTAATAGCCAATTATTTATCAACTTCATGGGGTTGCGCCACCCCTAAATATCATTTAAAAAATGTATTTATTTTTATGTGAATTCGAACAAATTTCAGGGCGTTATTTATAAAAATTCGAAAAAAAAATTTTTGGACCACCCTATTGTTCATACCTTGTCTAGTCCGCTCCCTACAAATAACGCATTGTTAATTAAGTTTATTTATAAAAAATAAGCAATTATCATCTTGTCAAAGATTGCACAGCTATGTTAACAATGAGTTTCAGCTAAAGAATTTTTCGCAAATTCCGCAAGAAAAACGGCATTCTTAGTTGAAAAATGCCTAAGACGAAAAAAATGTCCTCATAATGTTTCATAAAGGAAACTTGGATGACGATTAACTGTTGTTATTTTTACTAAAACTGTTATAAACCAATTTATCTTGTTAACAATAATTGATCGTTACCCAAGTGTTTTCAAAAATTTCAAAAATTAGTTGTTAAGAGTTGATTACGCGTTAAAAGAACAACGTTGAAATGTTGAAAATAGCCAGAAAATGTATTTTTTAATTAATTTTGTTTAAACAATCATCAATTGTTATTGATTAATAGCAAAAACTGGTTGATAAATAATTGGCTGTTAATTCCTGGTTAATAGTGGAATTGTTTAGTTCATAAATACATGAGATAATAGAAATTTGTTTAAAAAATTCTTTTTAAAAATAAAAACTGTCGATTGTCATTGAAATATCCCTAAAGGTTGATAAATTAGTTAATAACATTTGATTACGTTGAAAGAACCAAGCTGCTGCGTCTGAAAATAGCTCAACAGTGCATTCGTTGATTGTGTTTATTTAAATAAGCATCAATTGTTATTAACTGACTAAATATATGATAACTAGGTGTCATTGCCGAGTAATTTTTGGTCAATTTCGAAGGAAAAACTTTATTTATTACATCATAAATAGCTGATGTCGATAATGGCCAAATAAATACATTTTCAGATCAACAAATTATTTAATGAAGAAAGAAGAAAAATTTCAACAAGATTATAATTTAAGGTGAAAAATGTTTTTGTATGCAAAATAAAAATTTCGAATAACTATTTAATTTTTAACTTTTTTTGCTTATTTTGAGGTTCTATAAATATAATTTTCATATAGGATTGTTGACAAAAATTTCGAAATATTTTCTAAGATTTCAGATATTTCAAATTAAAATTTGAACAGAAAGAAAACATAAAAATTTTCAACCGAATAGTTTCATTTTCAGGCAAAAAAGGTTAATTCTCAACGAAAAATGTGATAAATGCTATTTCAATAAAAAAAATTATTTAAAATAAATTAAATTAATATTTTAAATGAAAAAACGGTTGAATTTAACTTTAAAAAAGTGAAGTTTCAACAAAACTAATACATTTTCAAGTAAAAACGATTTTTAGTCATAAAAGAAGGAAAATTACAACCAAATTGTAATTAGAGGCAAAACATAATTTTTAATACAAAATAAAAATTTCGAATAACTATTTATTCTTTAAGTTATTTATTTTTAAGGTTATAGGTATAAATATAATTTTCCTAAGATTCTTAAAAAAATTTCAAATATTTTCGAATATTTCTGTATGTCAATCAAAATTTCAACGAAAAATATAAGTTTTAACTAAACAGTTGAATTTTCAACCAAAAAAGATGAATTTTCAACCAAAAAAGCTGAATTTCCAACGAAAAATGTAATAATTGCTATTTCAATGAAAAAATTCTAATTTATAATTAAAACCAGTTGAAATCAACTTGCAAAGAATGAAATTTCAACCAAATAAATACATTTTCAAATCAAAAAATTTTTTAATGAAGAAAAAAGAAAAATTTCAACAAAATTGTAATTTAAGGTGAAAAGTATTTTTGTATACAAAATAAAAATTTCGAAGAGCTATTTATTTCTTAACTTTTTTTGCTTATTTTAAGGTTCTATAAATATAATTTTCATATAGGATTCTTGACAAAAATTTCGAAATATTTTCTAAGATTTCAGATATTTCAAATTAAAATTTGAACAAAAAAAAACAAAATAATTTTCAAACGAATAGTTTCATTTTCAGGCAAAAAAGGTTAATTCTAAACGAAAAATGTGATAATTGCTATTTCAATAAAAAAAAATTTATTTTGAATAAAAACCCGTTGAATTTAATTTTAATAAAATGAATTTTCAACAAAGTAAATTGATTTCCAAGTAAAAACGATTTTTAGTCAACAAAAAATTAAAACCAAATTATAATTTGAGGCAAAAAATAATTTTTAATACAAAATAAAAATTTCGAATAACTATTCATGCATTCAGTTATTTATTTTTAAGGTTATAGGTATAAATATAATTTTCCTAAGATTCTTAAGGAAATTCTCAAAGATTTTGGAATATTTCTGTATGTCAATCAAAATTCCAACGAAAATTATTTTAACTAAGCAGTTGAATTTTCAACCAAAAAGGATGAATTTCCAAGGAGAATTGTAATAATTGCTATTTCAATGAAAATATTCTAATTTTGAATTACAAACAGTTGAAATCAACTTTCAAAGAAATACATTTTCAAATCAAAAAAATTTTTAATGAAGAAAAAAGAAAAATTTCAAAAAAATTATAATTAAAGGCGAAAAATATTTTTTTACACAAAATAAAAATGTCGAATAACTAGATAGATAGATATATAGTTTATTTTAGCCGTGAGGCATAGGAAATGGAGATCGGTATATACATCACTAAATTCCACACATACATGTCTTCATTCCTTCACTCTCTTTTCTGTACATATAAAAAAAAAGAAAAGAAGAAAAGTTTTGCTTTGTTCATACAATATTATTGTCTATTAAGATCTTTCATACTCTCGACTTATACCTATTGCAACTTTATCTTATATTTTAATTGTTTCCAGCTTAGCTCTCCTCTCTCTATCCAGTCTCTCTCTCTCCTTTATAATTTTTCTCCCTACCTCTAGTTTGGCGTCATCATTCGGATTGTCGCTCATTAATCTATTAATTACTGTTTTACAATCTGTCCCTAATTTTTTAAACCAACCTTTTGCTATTTCACAATCCTTTATATGGTGTTCCCACATATATATCCCAATCTTTATCACAGAACACACATCTTCTTTCCTCGTCGTTTAGCCAATACTTATTATAATTTTCACAATTTCCGCACCTTAGTTTACATATAATATTAATCGTATCTCTATTTGAAACTCCCGCCAGAACCCGTGGCAGCCCCGGGCTGCACCCACCTTATGTAATCTAAAAATACTTTTTCGAGCTCTTTTCTTTCCTCCCACCCCCAAATTTCCGACCCATACGCCATTATACTCTCTACTAACGCACTAAACAATGATAATCTTCTGTTGAAGTCTCCTTTACAGCAATTTTCTCCCAGCCCCCACACAAGTTTCGCCGCCACTCTTCCTTTTGCCCAAAGTTCTTTTATATGATCCTCGTAATTTGCTTTCCTATTAAACGTAAAACCCAAATATTAAAAATATTTCACTTCTTCTATTGTATCTTTTCCCCATTTCCATATTTCCTGTTTTCCCCTATCCTTTTTATTAAAAACTAATACTTTGGTTTTTTCCACGTTTAATATCAGGTATCTTTTCTTCAAAAACAGTGTAAGGCTTGCCACCATATCCTCAAGTGCTTCTCTATTTTCAGCCAACATTACAATGTCGTCAGCATATTCTAAGGTCCATATTCTCTTATTTCTTATTTTTACCCCTCCTATACCTCTTTTTTCTAATACTCTCTCTAGTTCCGCTATATATAAATTAAACAGAAGTGGGCTCAGACCACAGCCCTGCCTTACTCCAGACTTCGTCACAAATGCTTCAGACATGCCGTTGCTACCCCTCACTTGTACTCTGGTCGTTTCATAGATCAGCTCCAATCTTCTTATCAGGTTTTCTTCTATCTTCATATTTCTTAGAATCTCCCACAGTTTTTCTCTGTTAACGGTATCGAACGCTGCCCTCAGGTCTACGAACATGGCATACAGTCTATCATCCTTCCTCGAAGTAACTCTTTGCGCCAGATGATTGAGCATAAAAATATTGTTCATCGTGGATCTTTTCTCTCTGAACCCAGCTTGGTTTTCCGGTATCAAGTTTTTCCTCATTACCTCCGCTTCTAATTTTCTTCTTAGTATTTCAGCGTAGATTTTATAAGCTGAAGGTAGCAGTGATATGCCTCTGTAGTTCTTTACATTGTTCCTGTCCCCTTTTTTAAATAAGGGAACAAGGATACTACATTTCCAATTTTCTGGGATGCTTCCCCTTTTGCACACTTCTCTTATCAAATCCACCAGTCTTCTCCACACATCAGATCCTCCATATTTCCAAGCTTCGTTGGGGATACCATCGATTCTCTTGGCCTTCTTTAGCTTTAGTTTCGCCACCGCCTCTCGTATCTCTTCTTCGCTTACGGTCTCAAGTGCCTCCGATCTCACTCTGCCCGTATTACTCTCTTGCTTCCCTTCTTCTTCTCCACCATTCAGTAAAGTCATAAAATGTCTCTTCCATTCTTCATTCTCGATACCGTTTTCGACTGTTTCTCTTCTTTTCCTTCTCTTGTTTATAAATTTCCATACATCAGATTCACATCTCAAACTTCTTAACTCAGCTTCTTCTTCTTTTTTCTTCTGTTTTTCTTTCGCCTTGAATTCTTCGTTCACTTTTCTTCTCTGCTGCAGCAATTCTTCTCTTCTTGTCCTGCCCTTTCTCCATTTCATGTACGTTCTTCTTAGCTTCCTCTTCATTCTAGTATGTCTGCGGTCCCACCATCTCTTGTTACCCAGCTTCCATGTCTTAGGATAATATTCCTTTTTCACCAACGCATTCTTAACTATTTCTTTTAGCTTCTCCCACTTTTCTTCTATTGTCACTTCTTGTATGCCGGGGTCTTCCTCTGGTATATTTGTCTCGTATGTATATTTGCTTCTCGCCTCTTGGTTCCACACTATGGTCTCTTTCTTCAATTTCTTCGGTGTCGTTCTTCTTCTCCATTCTTCATTCTCCTCCCCGAGTAGTATTCGCAGGGGCATGTGGTCCGATTCCACACAGAAAAAACTGAGGGATCAGTGATGTTGCGACTCAAGTAAAACTTGGGATCATTCAGAACTTAGGCTCTAAAGGAACTCTTATTAAGGGTTCCTTTTTAGTTCATTCATATCCGATAGATGGCCATCGGCGGGTGCCGACATTTTCCACTACGCATGTGTCGAAAAGCGCGGGCCTGTTTGAAATCAATAAATAATATGAATAGGCATACAGATAAATATTAACAAAAGTTTTTTATTCTTTTTTAAAACAAATTAAATTGAATTATAGAAAACCTAGCTTCTTGAAAAAATTTAATATTAACCTAATATTTCAAGTGTATATTATATCATTTCAAATAGTCCCGCGCTTCTTGTGCATGCGCAGTGGAAAACATCGGATTTTTAACATAACCTTAAAAACTGTCACATTTCATCTGCGATATCTTTCCTTTCAAGAATTTTTTATGTCTATGATTTTAGTTTCTTCATCAAATTTTTCCCAGTGCAATATTATTTAATTCGAACTATAAAGCAAAATGTGCATCATTAACTTGTAAAATCTTTTAAGTGAGTCTAGGCAGAAGTGACAAAAAGGCTCTATTAGAACCATTTGAATCCATACTTTGGGTTCATTTGGAAACCATTTATCATTTTGGGTTCCTTTTCAGCAAGAGAGGCTCCTTTTTGTTGCAGCTCCTTTGGAACCAAAAATTGGTTCTAATAGAAACCCCAGTTTTTTCTGTGCACTCTTACATCAACGTTGAAGTTCACAATTTGTTCTACACATTGCGCATTAACAATCACATAGTCGATGACCGTAAATCCTCTCGCTCCCACATATGTATATTCACCTTCAGAATCATACCTCTCCGATCCATTTAAAATTATCCAACCTTTGTTCTGCCTCGTACGTACTTATATACCCTCCCAATTCCGCGATTCTTATGTTAAAGTCTCCTCCCATAATGCATAATCGTTCCTCCCTTGGGTCTTCTTCCCTTGATAAAAATTCGTTAACCATTTTTAAATCTCCTGAATTGTAAACTGACCAAACTTTGTATACGTTACCTTTATATTCCAATTCAGACAGAATCCGTCCTTCTCTCCAAACTTTACTTATATTTACAGCTTTTTCGAATTTAGCTTTCATAATTCCTATTATCATACCTCCTTTAGCTCTTCCTCTATTCGTTTCCCTTTTTGCATCGCATCTTTCCCAAACATGTGTTGTCGGTAGTTTACTTTTTAATTTTTCCCAATCTTTCTCCTCCACCCATGTCTCCGTTAAACTTATGAAATCAAACCCCTCTATATATTCTCAAAAATCTCTATCTTTGTTCCATATACCCGCTACATTCCAAAATAAAGTTTGCCACCCATTCGGTACATTTGTTGCTGCACATACTACCTTTCTACCCCCTCCTTCCCCTTTCTTCTTTTTAACTTAACTTTTGCTCTTTTTTCTTTTCTTCTCTCCCTCTAACCATTCCCTTTTAATTAAAAATGTGTATTAGCATTCTCATCGCCCCTCTCCCCTTCGCCTTTCACATCTTCCCATTTTGTCCATTCCCCTTCAATTTGAACTTTGCCAAGACCCGCCTTCACATTCATCCCTTTTTCTTTTTGACTTTTCACCCAGCGACTAATTTTCTCTTGCGTTTTTCTCTCATCATACGAAAGGGCCTGCTCTATAAAAATTTTACTTCCCTTTAGCTTGGCTTTGTTCTTCATGATTTCTTTCTTACTTTCCGCTGTCGCGCACTTCGCTACTATACCACTGGCCCCGCTTTCCACGCTTCCGTGAAAGAAGCTCAGCTCAGTGAAAATGACAGTGATGTTTTTTAAAAAAAAATCACATTTTTAGTAAAGAAATCAATCCAATCGCTTTAAACGTCACTTGATACTACATGATATGACACTTATTAATAATATATATTATTAATATAATATTTAAATTACGTAACGGATTGTAGGCCCTCCCCGAACCCCTCCCGCCATGTAACGAACCGTAACAAAATATTTATACTCCCAAACCCCCTCTTACTGGTCATAATTTATGGTTTCCAGAAATAATAAGATATAAGACTTGAAACTGATGGAAATTTTTTGTATATAATATGTACATGCTTTGCAGCGTGAAAACTTCATTTCCAAAATTTCCTGATTTTTCCTTGACCAATTTTTTATTTTCTCTGACATTCAAATACCAGTATTTTAATGTTGTAATATTTTCAAAATAGTACTTTTTATAAACATAATGAAGCAACATTTCAGAAACAAATTTTAAATTATTAGATTTATTTATTAATTTAAAACAAAATTTGTCTACCATAAATATGACTTTTTAATAAAATAATTAAATTTTCAAGAAAATAATTAATTTTTCAAAATAAAAAGATTAATTCTCAACAAAAAAGTGTAATAGTTGATATTTCAAGAACAAAATGAAATTAAACGAAAATGAATGTTAAAACCAAAAAGACGAATTTTCAACAAATAAAAAATGTTCAGACGTAAAAGAAAAAACCTTCAAGCCAAAAGACAAATTATCTGTAAAAAAAATTGAAATTTTAACCAGAAAATATAAATTTTAAGCAAAAAAAATTAATTTTCAATAAAATAGTTACATTTCCAACCAAACAGTAAACCTATCTGGGCATCGCCCGACTCGCATTCGTCTACCTTCGAAAGTATAGGGAAAAATATGACTTGTGTGGTATGCCTGGATTCAGAAATTAATTAGCTACAACGAGCATTTGTCAAATTTTTATGAACATTTATTATATTAAAAATATGCTTGGTCAATGTTAACCTACTTCTGAAGACTAATTTCTCGGCTTGTAATCATTATTTCACAAATTTTCGAAATGCTCGATCTAGATTGATATTTCATCTACAAATGTATGTATTTAATTAAAAAATTTCTCTTAAATAAATATGAAAAAACAGGTGCCAACGAAGTGTCTGCATGGAGTAAATTCAAGGCAAGTAACTACCGATCCTGGCGGTCAAATATTGAGGACACCTTTAGGCAGCCCACGCTATTGCACTCACTACAATGTATGCCCTTTACCTCACCTCGGCAAGTTCTAGGGCCTACGCCCTACACTAACTGTAATTCACATCTGGCACCACTCTCAAGAAAACCTTCTCAGATTCGTTTCCCAAAATTGCCAAAAATACTTGTCTGACGTTCAACGAATTTGCATGTTTCTTGAAATTCTGATTCGAATGATATATACTTTTAGGAGTCACTTTTATCATAAAAATTGAACATAATAATCGAAAAATGAAAAGAACAGAATTTTGCTATTTTGGCAATCGAATGTCAATAGCAAAAATTTGGATTGAAATTTCCTAATCTATCACAAAAATAGTTTCTATTATGCATTATAAGGAATATAGGGATCTTTTTTTCATTTGAGAAAGAATCATTTGCAAGCCGACAAAGTTGTCTTTAAAAGAAGGGCAACTTTGATTAAGCATATTTGTAATATCATCAATATTTATTCAAATTTTATTAATGCAATCTCTAGCTTATTTTTATACGAATCCAGGCATACCATACAAGTATAATTTTTAGCAATACTTTCAGGTAAACTAGCACCGAGAACTCTAAACAAACTTTGAAATGTTGAAAATCTTCTATTTGAATATTCGTCTAATCGAAACATTTTATTGGGACAGTTTCGAAATATACTTATCCAGTGAAAATTTGGAATTAAACTTCTCAATATACTTGAAAAAAAGCGGTTTGTATTGGCCAGGCATATTTTTAATATCATAAATATTTAGTCAAATTTGACAAATATACCTTCTACCTTATTTATGTACGAATCCAGACATACCACATAAGCAGACAAATTTGTATATAAAATCTATATTTGTAGATAAAACATCAATCTATGTCGAGTTTTTCGAAAATTTATGAAATAATCATTACAAGCTGAGAAATTAGTCTTCAAAAGTAGGGTAACTTTGACCAAGCATATTTTTAATATATTAAATGTTTATAAAAATTTGACAAATTCTCGACGTACCTCATTCTTCTCTGAATCCAGGCATACCACACAAGTCATATTTTCCACTATACTTTCGAACGAAAATAGTGGCCGGCGATGACCTTACAAAAGCTCATGTCCCCAGCCCTCTTAAAATAGTAGATAATTTATCTTTAAAAAGAAATTAAAAATGATTTAAAAAAACACAATCGTTGGCCACGACGACATAGTGATTAGAATAGGCCACTGAAATATGGTGAACTACTGTCTTCGCAGATTATAAAGTCTTTTATCTATAGTCAAAGAAATTTTCTTTAACTAATGTTTTTTAACATTTGAGAGACTAAACTTCGGTTTTAGATAAGGTAGAATAAAGTTTGTTTTCAGATCCATATTGCATCGAAGGGTTGAGCATTCTTGAAATCAATTATACAATATATGTATATATAAGTAAATTACGATAACTGAATTAAACAATATTTATCTTAAATTTAAGAAATTTATTACGGATTTTCCTAAAATCATCGTTTTACGAAACATGTAACGGCATGAAATATCTAAACACGTTTCATAAAATTAAAACATAAACTGTGGGATTTCAGGTGTCAAGATTACGTTACAAGGCTTTTGTAAATTAAAATTTAATGAAAATCACAACTTTTTCCGAAAGCGCAATAATCAATGGGCTTTTTTCGTCAATTTTATAAACGCATGTTAAAGATCCAGTAATTTTGAATCTGACTGTATACTAGGGTGACCAAAAAAAAAAAACACTTTTGGTTTTTTCAGGAGCGAAAGGCAAATAGCGATAGTTTATCCGATTGTAGAAGCCAGATTTTTTTTTAAATCAATTTTAAACAATATTTAGAGGTGGCCCATCGTCTTTAAAGTTCTTATGTAATTAACATGGGCAAAACCAACTTTTTTTCATTTAAGATTTTAACCACGAATTTATCGACTTTTTAATTTCAACTTTTAATATGTTGGTCTTCAGGTACTTAGAATCCACATAAAAGCACTTTTTCAATGAAAATTTCATAAAAAATATTAATAACGGTTGCTTGAAAAGTGCCATTTTCACTGTTTTCAAAGCCTAATAACAGCCCTAATAAGATATATCTTATACTGAAATTTTAAGAATATTTTCCTCGAAGGTTGAAGATCACATTTGTTGATAAAGCAGATTAGGAAAAATATAAATAAGCCTGTTACAATGACTTAAGCTGTTTGATTTTCGGGGCGGAGCGCTCATCAGCTCGGCCATAAAAGTCGATTACAGTGGGTCTTGACACCATAAACGCATAAAGCAGACCCTTTCTCGACAAGCGTTCTTTAGTCATATTTCCCTTTTCCCGAAAAGTGAATAATAATAGTTCAGGGGACGCTAACTAATTCTGTTCTAAAGTCACATCGATGCAAAGAGCTGAGGTTGCACCTTTACGATTGACTCTTCACTTATCGAAATTGTATGTGTTTGCAATGACAAAGTTCAAAGACGATGGGCCACCTCTAAATATTGTTTAAAATTAAGCGATCTTCGCGGTAGGTCACATTTGCACAGTTTTATTGATAAGATATAGAAATGTGCTCAACACAGTTCTCTCGTCTTTGACGACTGACAAAGTTCTCATAATTTCAATTATGTCAGAGCCAAAAAATTTCCCTTTAAAGGGTAAAATGCTCTCAAAATTCTGTATGAAGCCAATTTGTCTATTTTTAAGTAGATACTGCAAAAATAGTGTAAATTCCAATGTTTTTTAAATCTGCAATAACCATCAACATCTTTGAATGCTCTTGCGATCATCTTAAAGCTGTTCTTCCACAGTATCGCAGCAGCTTATGAGCATAAATCTAAAAAAAACGTCTAAACTAAACAACAGAATGCATCATGTTGAAACAGAAGAGATGACGCCTACGTAAAAACATTTGGTGGCCCTGAAAAGGGCCGATTGTATGTCCATGGCGGTGACGGCCTTCCTGTTGGCGTGCTCAGTGTAGGTGACAGCATCACGGATGACATTTTCAAGGAACACCTTCAGGACCCCTCGAGTTTCCTCGTAGATCAGGCCAGAGATACGCTTGACTCCACCACGACGAGCCAGACGACGGATGGCGGGTTTCGTGATTCCCTGGATGTTATCACGCAAAACTTTACGATGACGTTTTGCTCCTCCCTTTCCCAAACCTTTTCCTCCTTTATATACGCCTGGGTATTTTAAAATCTGAGATGTTACAATTTAATGCCTGAAGATTATAAGAATTTAACATCTAGAGATTATATTTGGTAACATCTTCATATATTAGAAAAATATTATAGATTATACGCCCTAATATACTTTTCTATGCGGTGTATTATTCTTTAATTCTACTATCCAGTTCGTATAATCCATTTTTCTCAGTGAATTAACTTAGATCCCACCCTAAAGTAACATATGATGTGGAAGTTTATGTTTTATTCTGAAATTTTCAGTTTCGTTATTTATTAGAGGAATGTTTCTAATTGACTTGATGTCATTCAATTGGTTTTTGTAGAAATTTTTGGTTAGGATATAATCATGATCTCTAATATACTTAATAGAGAATTTATATGTAGCTCCTTAATTGCTTTGGTATCGTCTATCATTTTTAGGCATTTATTTTGAAGCCTTTGCAAGTTGTCGTAATTAGATTTACATGTGCTGCTCCAGACAGGAGCTACATACAACATTATGGGCCTTATTATTGTTTTATAAATAATCAGTTTATTTTCGCTTAAGCCACTTCTCTAACACAGTAGAGGGTAGAGCATACCTATAGATTTGTATACTTTTTTACATGCTTCAGTAGTGTGTTTTCTAAACGTAAGGGTTTTATCTCAATTTTGTCCTAGTTATTCAACAGATTTACTAATTTCGACGTTATGGTTAAACATGCTTAGAACTAAGGGTTTTTTTGTACTTTGTACTTTCTTTTCGCAAATACTATCATTTCAGTCTTTTCAACATTAATCTTGAGTTTCCATATTTTAAAGTATTTTTCTAATATCACTGCATGTCTTTGTAAATATTTAATAGACATGTCCCTTTGATAAGAACTTGCAAAGATAGCTGTATCGTCGGCGAACAGGGCCTTATTAGTTTCTTCAGTCGATGGTATGTCATTTATATAATATATAAAATATGGGCGATGGTCAATCCGCCCTGGGCAAAGATATTATAAACGTAGATGCGGTACGGGGTGTCAGAGTGGGGGAACGATATATATAGGACATCACATTTTCTGCCATATCGAGGTGCTGCCCTCACCGTACTACGAAGTCGAGAGCTGGTTTTCTCATTCTTCGTAAAATATGACGGTAAAGCAGTTGAAAGATTTTTTAAGGTTAGAAAAGTTCGACATGTATCGCTTCATAAACAAAACACCGCACTTCCGAATATAATAATAAATGGCACAATGTCTAGGCACACCCAAAATACGTTTCTGGAAAAGTTAATGAAAAATTAATAAAAAATTAATAATGATAGAAGCACTGATATGATGGTGCTAAATAAACTGAATTGTGAGAGTAATACAATAATATAGTAAAATATATAATAGAGGTAATAAGAGATAATTATGTTTATATTTGATTGTTGAATATTATTATAATTTCTGATACGTTCATGCTTCTTCTATGAATGATAGATATGATATTTTAAATTATAATTTTTTGTACTTTGGAGTTTAATTTTTATTACTAGACTGAACCGAAAATTGATTGCATTTAATATATAGAATTTTTGACGGTCTGAAGCTTGAGATAGGTTTTTTGTACAAAGTCTTTCTAAAAAATTATAAATAAACTTTTCTCGAAAACCTAATTTTTTATTTAAAAAAAAAACTAAAAAGAAATTTTGAGATAAATCATGAACCAGTGCTGAAAAAAAATTTCTTTGATAAATGATTCTTTTAATTAAAATAATCAAATATTTATACCAAAGAAAAATCTTTTTTAATGTTTAAAGTTTAAAAAAAATATTGTTTGACTTTAAAATAACAATAATTGAAAAAAATATATCTCTGGAAGAAAAAAAATTTTGGTTGAAAATGCACATAGTATTTTTTTTAAATTACAAAAAATGTTCTCAAAAATCGAATTATTGATTTAAAAAAAAAATTAAAAACAAACTTCGAAATGAATTAGTGCTGATTTGAATCCTGCAAAGTTGGTCTGGATCATGTTTGGTTCGAAGAATATTTAGGGAGAAATTTTTTTTCCGTTTGAAGCACACGCGTGTTTTTACATTAATTTTTTTATACAATTTTTGTAGGGTTATTTTTATTTTAAATTCAAACAATTTTTTAAAACTTTAAATATTAAACAAAAATTTATTTGATAAAAATATTTTATTATTGCCTTTTTAATGAATAATATTTATTAAGAAACAATTTTTTAATTATGAAAATTCGGGAATTTTATAATTATGGAAATTCTAGTTCGGATATTTTAGAATTCGGCAATTGTATGTAGGGAATTTTAAAATTTGGTATTATTATAAACTGTTCAGGAATTTTATTATTCGGGAGTTTTACAGAGTCGGGAATTTTATTTGCGGGATATTTCAGTCGTCCCTAGAAGTACACAAAATTTGCTGTAATTATAATTTTGAGACCTGGATCTTTTCGATTTTTTCCTACAGTATTTATT